>APFE030804893.1:0-31023 GCA_000404065.3 Pinus taeda
CCTTATCACTTAACCTTTCTTGGAGTTGTGTATGAAATACAAACAAAATTACCGTATATGATTTTTTGTTTTGAATTTTCCATGCTTTTTTAAAATATGTTTTAATTTACCGATTATTATTTTAAAATATATATTTAATTTATAAATTCTTACTTTACACCGCCATATTAATAATAATATTTAAAAAACAAAAAACTCCAAAATATGAAGGAAGTTTACCGTTACTTAATTTTTTTGACTTTGAGTTAATTAATTAATTTACAATAAAAAACGAGTTGGTTGAAAAAAATTTCCATTGCAAAGTGGGAGTGGGAGACCTCCCTAAAATAGAAATAACAATGATGCATGAGTTTGTCAAAAACGCATGAGAAGCCAGAGTGGAAACACTTGATCAGATATCCATTGATATTTCGAAAGCCAAAGAAAGCTGAAATATCCGATCAGTAAAAAGCCAAAGAAAGCCGAAATATCCGCTGATCTGTAAAAAGCAAAGAAAGGGGTTATCTAAAGTATATCCGCTTATCTATAAAAAGCAAAGAAAGCGGAAGAGGTACAAAGAAATTTAGTTTGTGATATGTTTTCTGGGAAGATCCTCCATTTTGGCGTCTGGTTCTTATGTCTTTTAGGTAAAATTTAATGTCCAAAATTTGTATGTTGACAGAAGAGGCTGACAATGGATCTCTGTCGAGGAGCATAGTGGATTTGGTCTGCTATTTCTTGATTCGGTTATTGATTTAGATATATGATCTGTCCCTTTGTATATATCGAAGTAAATTCATTTATGATTTAGACCCTCTGTCCCTTTGTATGTATATATCGAAGTAAATTCATTTATGATTTGATGGACAGGAACCACCAACCGCCAACATGAGAGTTGTTATATTACAATGCGCTCTTGTTGCTGCTACTACACAAACCCTCCTTCACCTTGTGCTATTTTCTTAGACTATTTTGATAATTAGTTTATCATGTTCGAACTAGGTTTCATTTCTATCTTGGCTTTCAAATTTGTGTTGGTTGGTTGTAAGAAAAATGACCTTAGTTTAGTTGATTTTGATAATTAGTTTATCATGTTCGATCTAGGTTCATTTCTATCTTGGCTTTCAAATTTTTTTTGGTTGGTTGCAAGAAAAATGACTTGGAAAATTTTGAGGGTTTCCCTTAGGTTTGGCTTCCAGAACAAGTATAAAATCATTTTTCCATATGAGTGTAAAATCCATTGAGTTCTTGAGACGAATTTCAACCAACCTGATGACTATCCTTCATTGCCATTTTCGATAGATTTCAAGGAAACTGCACTAACTGTATGGTGGCCGAACATGTAAAATAGTGGCAATGTTTGGACCTCATCTCATCTCATCTTCGGAGGAGATAAACTTCCATCTTCATTTAAATCTTCCAGTTTCCAGTGAAGCCCTCAGGAGATCGAATCCTTCGTCCAGCTATGCAACCCAGATTTTCGCGATTTGACTGTATAGAAAACAAATCCCCTATGGGCTAAGAGATTGTTCCATCGTTTTTATTTCTATTTCTATATCTGTCTCTATTTCTGACCAGGGGATCAAGTTCAGCGAAATCTAATATCACCCAAATCTGAAGGGTATGAAAATTGAAAGCAATCCATCAATGCCATAAAATATGTACTACCTAACCAAATAATGGGTCTGACATTCATCCTTTTTCAAATAGTGGGTTTGACATTCATCCTTTTTCAAATCACATTTGAGCCCATTTGTTGGATTTTAGTGTGACATTTCCTTCCCATGTCATCCCTTTCCAGTTGTCTATCTATGAATCTATTTGGAAAGACGCTAATGCACAAATAACTTAGCGCCAACTCTGTATAAGACACAACCCATGACCTATGAACCGTAGCCAATTAAATTTTCTTCTGAGATATAAACACAGAGCTGAATACCTACAATTAGTTATCTGTCATTTTCAAGTTATCCAGTTTGAATTTTTCTTGCATTCAAGGACCTATGAACCCCAGCCAATTAAATGCAATCCATCGATGCCACAAAATCTGTACTACCTAACGAAACAAATAATGGGTCTATTCATCCTTTTTCAAATCACATTTGGGCCCATTTGTTTTATCTATAATTGTGAGATTTGCTTCCCGAGCCATCCCTTTCCAGTTGACTATCTATGAATGTATTCGGAAAGATGCCGATGCACTATCCCATTAATTTTTATTGCATTCAAGGACCTATGAACTTACTTCTTCTTTACAGAACATTTCAAACCCTACCTCTTCTTCCAGCCTTGTTTTTTGCATTTATGGATAATTTGAGAGGTTGAATACTTGTTTATAATTATTTTTTCTACAACTATTCTTAGTGAACCAATACATACCAACATACTACTGTTTTTGTAACCTTGTGTTTCCGCCACCCTAACCTAATTTGGGCCAACGAAGAGGAACATTATTGTAGTTCCATTTCAGAGTAGATGTGCGAGATTATAATATTATGATTATTATTATTATAGCGGATGTTTTCTGAAGTATTGTTGTGTTTGTGGTATACTTATATTTAGGGCTTTCCAGAATCTATGTTTATGATGACGGTGATTGTTCTTTATTTTATATTTTTAAAGATTTTATATAATTAATTTATTGATTTTAAATAGTCTTGTCCATTAAGAATAAACATTGACTTCTGTGAGATATTTTTCAACCGCATTTCATACTATTTATATAAATCTTACAAATTTTTATTAATTAAATTGTTGTTTTCATAATTACTTATTTATATGGAAATTTTCCTTACATATTATTTGTTACATTATCATTTATATATTGATATCTGAATTATCATGGTAAAGAATGAATCAATAACTATTGTTAATGAAGAGAATGAAATGATATGCAACATTAATTTGTTTATTTTTAGTTTTTTTAGGAAGAGGAGGAGGAAATAATGACTCACTAAGTATTCTAAATAAAGAGAATGAAATGATATGAAATTTTAATATTTTTTGTTTTTTTTTTATGTTTTCAGAGGAGGTGGAGGATGAAAAGGAAGAGGGAGAGGAAGACGAGGTGGAGGAGCAAGTGGTGGTGCACAAGAAGGAGGAGCATCATGAGGTGGTTATGGTGGACCCGGAGGCGGAGGAGGAGTAGGAGGAGGAAGCGAAGGCTGTGGAGGAGGAGGTGGAAGTGTATGTAGAGGAGGTGGTGGTGGACAAGGAGGAGGAGGAAGTGGAGGTGGAAGAGGTGGTGGAGGAATTGGTGGAGACAGAGGCGGAGGAGGAGAAGGAGGAGGAGGAGGTGGTGCTGGTGCTGGTGATGGTGGTAGAGTAGGTGGAGTTGGGGGAGGATGATGAGGAGGGGGAGGAGCATGAGGAGGAGGTGGAGGTGGATGAGGAGGAGAAGGAGAAGGAGGAGGTGGTGGAAGGTGGCGTAAGTGGAGGTGGAGGAGGAAGGGGATGGAGGGTGTGGCAGTGGAGGTGGAGGTATAGGTGGAGGAGGTGGTGGTGTAGGAGGAGGTGGATGTGGTGGAGGAGGAGGTAGAGGAGGACGTGGCGATGGTAGTAGAGGAGGAGGTGGTGGAGTTGGGGGAGTAGGATGAGGAGGAGGAAGAGGTGGTTGAGATGGAGGTGGAGGTGGAGGTGGAGGTGGAGGAGGAGGAGGTGGAGGGGGAGGTGGAGGTGGAGGAGGTGATGGTGGAGATTGCGGAGGTGGAGGAGGCAGAGGTGGTAGAGGAGGTGTTAGAGGAGGTGGAGGTGGAGGTGGAGGAAGACGAGATGCTAGAGGAGGATGTGGAGGAGGAGAAAGGGGAGGATGAGAAGGAAGCGATGGAGGAGGTCGAGGTGGAGGTGGTGGAGGAGGTCGAGGTTGTGGAGGAGGAAGAGGTGGTTGAGGCACAGGTGGAGGTGGAGGTGGAGGTGGACGAAGTGATGGTGGAGGTGGCATAGGTGGAGGGGGAGGTGGTAGAGGTAGTAGAGGAGGTGGTAGATGTGGTAGAGGAGGTGGAGATGTTGGAGGAGGATGCGGAGGAGGAGAAGGGGGAGGATGAGGAGGAATAGGGGGAGGAGGAGGAGGTCAACGAGGAGGAGGTGCTGAAGGTGGAATTAGTTGAGGAGGATGTGGAAGTTGGGTTGGAGGTGGAGGTGGATGTGGAGGTAGAGGTAGAGGACGTAGAGGCGAAGGCAGAGGTGGAGGACGTGGTGGAGTAGGAGGAGTAGGTGGTGGGTGGGGTGGAGGTAGTGGTGGATAGAGTGGAGGTCAAGGTTGGAGGTGGCAGAGAAGGTGGAGGTGGATGTGGTTAAGGACGAGGAGGAGGAGGTGGTGGAGGTTGAGGTGGAGGTGGTGGAGGAGGAATGTGGTGGAGGTGGAGGTCGATATGGAGATGTAGGTGGAGGTGGAGGTGGAGGTGGAGTAGGAGGAGGTTGTGGAGGTTGAGGTTGTCGAGGAGGATGTGGGGGTTGAGGAAGAGGACGTGGAGGTGAAGGTGGAGGTTGAGGTGGAGGATGAAGATGAGGTTTAGGTGGAGGAAGAGGAGGAGGCAGAAGTGGAGGCGGATGTGGTGCAGGAGTTGGAGGTAAAGGAAGAATAGGTTGTGGAGGAGGAGAAGGAGGAGGAGGATGAGGAGGAAGCGAAGGAGGAGGAGGAGGTGGTGGTTGAGGAGGTGGAGGTGGAGGTCGAGGAGGACGAGGACGAGTAGGAGGAGGCATAGGTGGAGGTGGTGGAGGAGGTAGACGTCTTGGTGGAGGAACGAGAGGTGGTGGAAGAGTAGGTGATAGAGGAGGATGTGGACAAGGAGGATGCAGAGGTGGTCAAGGAGGTGGAGGTAGAGGAGGAGGAGGAGGAGGAGGAGGAGGAGTTGGAGGTTGAGGTGGTGGATGTGGAGGAGGGGGTGGAGGTTGAGGTGGAGGTGGAGATAGTGGTGGAGGAGTAGGTGCTGGTGGTGTTGGTGGTGGAGTTGGAAGTGGAGATTGAGGTGGATATGGAGATGGAGGAGGGGGTGGAGGTGGAGGTGGAGGAGTAGGATGAGGAGGAAATGCTTCAGCTGAGTCAATTGAGTGCTAGATCAAGGAAATGCTCATTCTCATTATCATATCAGAAAATTACATAACAATGTCTTCAACAAGTCTCAAACTCGAAAATGCCTAGTTCTTTTACATCAAAACTCTGAATCCTAATGACGCTTTAGGCCTCTTTATTTATACAATTGAAGTCTCGACCAACTTCCTTAAATCTAGGGAGTCTCGGCTCCCAAAATGAATATGAATTCGTTCTTTCACTATCACTGGCTTCGCTACGTTTTGATCTTCATCACTCGGCTATTTGCAACCCCGAGCTAGTGTGATTTGATGGAGGAATATTGAAATGAGTGAGGATTAAATGAGGAGGATCTATGCCCTACAATATCTCCTCCTTGTCTGATTCGAATTTTTTCCCTTAATTAGCCAAAATTTCCATGATTTTCTCTCAAAAACATTAGTCGACTAGACATAAATCTCACTTTTACTCATCTCATTAAGCAAAATATAATCAAAATGTGTACGGAATTATCAGAAGAGTTTATTTAAATAAGCTTGGATGTGTATGAAGGTCCATAGAGTTACCTAATGACGAGGCTCATCACCAACTAATAGATGATGATGGTCATCCTTAATATTACAAGATAGGGCTTGTACATCACATTCGAGTGCCAACACTTGAGCCAGTTAATTCCACATAAGCCCTTTTCCTCTTCTAAGGGTGATGTAGGGCACCTTTCGGTCATGTATATACCTTTGATGGCTTGTATATGATAATATGGAGCACTCATTAGCCCTTACCTCACATCTTGATGCCTTTTTGAGTTCATTTGAAAATTTAACTAAATATATGTGTGCATTTATTTTAATTCAAATGAAAAAATACAATTGACTTTGTTATAATTATTTGTTTTATTTAAACTATTTAAATAAATTTAAAAAAAAATAGTTGCAATTAAATAAAATTTTAAAAGGTATAAAATTATAATAAAATCCCAAAAATATAAATAAAGAAATTAAATATAGAAAAAAACATGGTATATGTTTAAAATAAATAAGGAAAAACAATATGATGACATGCTCATAAATTCGTTGATTGTTGAAAAATATATATTAATAATTATAGAATTAAATGCCTAAAAAATGTACTTAGGAATTTAGATATGGAATTAACAGACTATGATGGATTTAGATGTAAAACAATAAAAATACCTAAAATATTAGATATGATATTAAAATAGTTTTTTCTTGTTTCATAAATTTAGTTTAAAAAAGAAAATTAAATTCATGCTATATAAATTTAATAATTTAAAATTTGATTTTTTTGGTTTATGATTAAATTTTGAATAAGATAGGGTTAAAAATGATCTCAAATATAATTATTAAGATAAATTTTTTTTGTGATATTAAAAAATAATTATTATTCAATTGAATAGTAAATGTAAATCTATATGCAGCATATAATAAATTATTATATTGAAGAAGAATAATATCCACAATCAATAAGGTATAAATAAATTAGAAATTTATATGGAGAGTATAATCACTTATTCAATTGACATGTTACTATCATGGACATGTAAATGATAGTATTATAAATCACTTGGAAAACTATGGGTGAGACACTATTTTCCTGAGGAATGGACCAAGACATGGAATTTAATAATTCTTTTCTCGTCAATGTTATAATAGATTAATATATTATATGTGTTGTGGAATAATCCAATATCACTACTTCTATGATGTGAAATGGAACATTTTCATAAATTATTTAAAGTAACAAAAAGTGATACAACAAGACAAAAATTAGCAGCCATAAATTTCATATAAAATACTAAGCAACATTGAGGGTAAAAAAATTCGAATAAAATATTGCAAAATGTGACAAAATAAAGTACTATAGAGTGTCGTAAATGATATTCAAATACACTTTGTCATTCTTTAATCACTAAAGGTTCCAACTATTTATACTTTTATCAAAACATCCGAAATGTAACTCCAACAAGGAGCAATATAAGATTTTGAATGGAAATATATGATGAGATGACATGTGAAATAGATGAATCTAACCACCTTTTTAAAGCTACGGTTATAACCCAGTCTGGAGATTTACCCTTCATATTTTTTTCGATCAAATAGATTCTATTAGTTCTTTGAAATACAACAACAATTTTTTTGAGGTATGCTTCTCCCCGACCTCATTCAACCAAATTTATTAACTAGGAGAATGCTACAAAAGGTGATACTAAAGTGCCAAAATTTACATTGTGTCCATAAAACAAATGCACAAAGCATCCAAAACACTCATATAACACGTAAGAAAAGAAATTGCATCAAAGTTTATGATGGGGTTCCATTTCCTATCAAGAAATAAAAATGTTTGAGGGTCTAGGGGCCCTGTTAGTGTCAGTCTTTCCAGCCTTCCTCCAGTGATCAAATATGCTCTTACAAAGTGTTTGTGAAGTGTCAAGGTCAAATTTTGTCATTTCAGTGAGTCTTCAAGCAAAATTTGGTCACTAGGCATTAGGTCTAAAGTTGCCCAAATGTCACTCTATGTCATCATTCAGCTGAGTCTATCATCATTCATAGGGTTTTCATTATCATGTCAATGTCTAATGAGTCATTTTACATCTTGTTCATGCTTCAGTTGTGCCTTGGCAAGTTCATTTCCCTCTCCTAGGGTTTTGAAGCCAATTTCTCTTGGACGGTCAAATCAATGGCAAAACTTGTTTCCTGATGTTTATACACCTTCCCCTATCCTTAAATTACCTTACCAAATTCTTTACAACACTCAGATCCCCCAAAATCCTCATTTTTGCACAAACCCTAGTTTCTAGTTACAACCTGGCAATTTTCTAGGTTTGGCCTGTGATTTTCCCTTTTGGAACCCTTCCCCTCACTCAATCTCTGAGATTCCACTTTCCCCTGCTTCCTACCATCCCTCCCCACTCCCAAAAATTTCCCCAAGAATTTAGAAGCCCCCTATCCCCTTCATTTCGCTTCATTTCGACCAAATTCCTTGTTTCACACATCAAGGCAAGTTTCACTCAAATGATGTTTCAAAGCAGTTAGAGATGAATTTTGGAAACCTGAGAGAGGTTTTTGTCCACAACATGCCAAAGAAGAAAAAACTCTTTCACTTTTTGCACAGGTTTCACGGTTTTAAAGAAATGTCCAAAATACCGGCGAGAACGAAGGTGCTCCAAGGACGGTTGGCCAAAACACAAAAACGAAGGAAAACGCCCGATCCACTCCAAATTTTGGACAAAGCCTCTTTGAATGAGCATGGTAATTGATTGAGGACTCCCAGCCCAAATTTCAAGAAATTTGGAGAAAATTTTGTCATTTGTAAATTTTTGGTAAAATTACAGGTTTTTGGTCTCACCCCGGGTGGGACCATTTTGGAGGACTGCTCGGAATTTTGAAAACTTGGGATTTTTGGAAAGGGCATGCAAAGAGAAAAATTACCAATACTTGGGAGAAGCTTGATTTTGAGATTTGAGCCTCCAAAAGCTCAAAATACATCAAAAAAATGACTTTCTGCCCACTATTTGAGTTGCAGAAAGTGACCTTGGGAGAAATGGTTTTTGAGGGGGCAAAACAACTCCAAATTCAGAAATTCCACTTGGGATGGAAAGCAGATAGACCAAGATTTCCAGCGAGCCATCTTGCACCTGATTTGGACCAATGGAACCCACTCAAAAGTTGTAGCAAAGGGGCACGACCAAACCTACAGGGGGCGCGACCAAATGCAGAAAGTGATCTTGGGAGAAATGGTTTTTGAGGGGGCAAAACAACTCCAAATGCAGAAATTCCACTTGGGATGGAAAGTAGACAGACCAAGATTTCCGATGACCCATCTTGCACCTAATTTGGACAAGTGGAACCCACTCAGAAGTTGCAGCAAAAGGGCGCGACCTAAACTACAGGGGGCGCGACCTAAACTACAGCTTTGCCAGAATTGACCTGTTTTTGTCAAAAAACACTATTTTGACTATGGTTGACCATTTTTACTTGTAGATGATGGATAAATGTAATATTTTCATGGCACTTTGATAGATTTTATCTCTTTTTACCCTTATAGAATCTTCCTTGATTTAAAAAGTGAATAATTAATGCATGAATCAGTTAGCTAAGTAATAGAGGCAAGTGGTTGAGCTGCCTATTATCTAGTGCTTAATTTAGAATTAGTTCAAACTGCTCCTAGAAGATGAGCTAGACCCCTAGAGGAAAGGAAAGAGTTAGATGGCCTATATTATGCGCTCTCTTACTCATTTTCATGGTTGGACTCTTGTGGGAGAAAGCTTTATTGTATATTGTACATCTATCTCTGCAATTTAAAGAAAAGGAAGGCCAGGGTTTTGCAGACATCATTGTGGATTCTTGTGGATTGTTGTGTTGATGGTGTGTTCTCTACATGTTCTTGTAAGTCTTTTTATGTATTCCACATCTCTCTTTTGCTTCTATTTGGAAAGATGAAGTGATAAAGTTTGAAATCATGCTTTGACATGCTCAGCTTTTTAGTTTGTTCAAAATTTATGTTTTCTACTGTCTAGAGAGGATTCAAATGGTTGTTTGCCCTCTTTAGCTCCTTCTCTATCATCCCTGATCATCCATCTCAGATTAAGGCATCAGCGCTCACTCCTAGCTTGCCCCAAAGATCCCCCTGCAAAAAACTGTGCTCAATCCCCGCACCCTGAATTGCACTCCCTCCAATTGCCACCAAAAACCCAAAAATTTTTAAATCAAACCCCCCTTATCAATTTACTAGCCTAATATCTTTGATCCTAATTGGTCAGCTTATTATATTGAAAGATCTACCGAATTTGACCCGAGAGAGCCTTCTCATACCTCGTAGGGCTAGCTACGAGGTGAAATGGTTTGATGTAGCCTTGAGAGTTTGTCTATCTCAGCCTAGGTAAATTCCAAGCGCTAACATATTGGCGACCATACTGGGGAAGAAAAAACTTATCGTTTTCTCATTAACATGTTATTTCATAAGTCTTAGACGGAGTCTGAAGATACGCCAGGTAGCCTTCGAACACGCTCTTGTTTTACATCAGTGTTAGTAGATAAATGCTGCTTCAGTCGATCTTCGTGAGATTGTGAAATTAGCGCTTCATTGGCACTTTTACCCCAGTACATGTATCAACTTCAGATCTGATTGTTGATGGTGAACAACGATCAGACACTTGAAAGGTTGAAATCATTCACTGGCGACTCCGCTGGGGAGAACAAATTTGTCATTTGCTCATTGATGTGTGTGTTTCATAAGTCTTAGGCGGAGTCTGAAGATACGCCAGGTAGCCTTCGAACACGCTCTTGTTTTACATCAGCGTTAGTAGATAAATGCTACTTCAGTCGATCTCCATGAGCTTGTGAATACAACCACTTTGATTGCATTTTACCCCCACATGTATCAAGTTCAGATCTGATTGTTGATGGTGAACAACGATCAGACACTTGAAAGGCTGAAATCATTCACTGGCGACTCCTTTCACTGAAGAATCCAGCGATCAATGTTTCATGGTGACTTCACTGTAGAGAGATCAGTAGCTTTGAGATTTTCAAGATGGATCGGATTGCAAGAAGATATGCTCCCTTGAGCCGAGATCACATCCCCGGTTTTCCAAATAAAATTCCCAAGGTAGATTGGTCAAGGAATTTGCCTACATTCAATGATGATGGTAAGAAGGATGCTGCTTTACATCTAGTTAGATTTCATATGCATATTCGCAAGTTGAAGGTGTATTTTCCTGAAGATTGCTTAATGACGATATTCTTGGCCACTCTGGAAGATAAAGCCCAATCATGGTATGAAAGTTTGCCGCCTGCTTGTATTTATTGTTTAAAGGATTTTCATGCTATGTTCATTGAAAGATACAAGGACTCTTATCCATCGTTAAATTTGGTTCATGACTGTTGCAAGCATGCATATAGTTTTATTGAAAGCCTTGAGAAGTTTTATGAAGATGATAATTTTATGGATGATGAGATCATGGAGGTGCTGTATGAGAATCCATTTCAGCAACATGAAGAGAACTTAGAGACTTCCCATCAAGATGATCAGGACATTTTGCAGCAGAATCAAGATCAGCAGGTTGAAGATCATATGGCTGAAATTGATGAAAGAGAAGAGTTTGTTTCAGATCTGCCCATAGAATACAGCAACATGCAACCCATCAATGAGAGCTCTGCTGTTGAGATCATAGGCAAAGTTTTGGATTCAGATGTTCATGAACAGCAAGGTGAGATCTTTGTGCAAGTAAGTGATGAATCTCCTTTCAATAATTCGGTAATAAATGATAGTTTGAGTGCCATATCATATGAAGATAATTATTGTTTAAGCAGAAAAGAACAAAAGACATTGTCTCCTTTGTCTGAAGAGGAGATAGATCAGCTCTTGAAAGGTCTTGTTACAGCACAAGCTACAACATATTTGCAATGTACACCTAGCAAGGAAAGTGTTGGAGAAACTTCTTCCTCTTTTGAAAAAGATGACTGTCTTATAATCAGTTTTGTAGACCAGCAAAAAGATAATTTTTTCTTTCACAAAGATGATAAGGCTGTCATGTTTGATAATCTCGAAGATTGTTTTTTGTTTAAAAATGACCTACAACACATTCAGACTACAGAAGATCATAGCATTCAGGATTCCATTTCAGATTCTTCTTCATATGTTTCATGTGCTGAAATGCTTTTTCAAGAGGAGATTTCTCATCTACCTGTTCAGAGTTTTTTGAAGCTTATGAGCATACATTTACTGAAGCACATGATGAAGGTAGATCAGAATTTGCAGCAAAGGAAACCTTGTTCTTTCAGCAGGAGGTGGCAGTGGCCAATCTTCATGTTTTTCACGATCCTCTAGCAAGTTTGTTGCATCCAGCAGTGATAGTGTTTATTGCAGTGTTCAGTGATGAAGGAGATCATGGTCAGCTATGTTTTTGGATGCCCAGGGATAGGTTTGTATTGTTGACCAGAAGATCTAATCAGGAGAACCAATCAAGAAGGCATCTGCTTGATTGGTTACATTGGCATTATGATATAGTTTGATGGTATATTGTCTTGTAAGAAACACAGGTGGTTGTCATCATGATTTCAAATCTTGATGGACTGCTGCCCTTCAAAAAGCTTTGTAAAGTTTTGTTTTAAGTCAAGTCATGAGTCATTTGTGTTTGGTCTTTTGAGTGATTTTTTCAAGTTATTTCAGTTTGTCATCGAGTCAGCTTGAGTCAAGTTTCAGTCAATTTTCAGTCAAGTTTTCATTCAATAAATGAATCAAAGTCTTGTGTTGTTTTCCGAAATAATGACTCCATTGCATAATGGATAAGGCACTGGTCTGCTCTCCCAGAGGTCTAAGGTTCTTGGCACCTCCAAGGAGCTACCATCCCCATTGGAGCCAATGTTAGTGTCAGTCTTTCCAGCCTTCCTCCAGTGATCAAATATGCTCTTACAAAGTGATTGTGAAGTGTCAAGGTCAAATTTTGTCATTTCAGTGAGTCTTCAAGCAAAATTTGGTCACTAGGAATTAGGTCTAAAGTTGCCCAAATGTCACTCTATGTCATCATTCAGCTGAGTCTATCATCATTCATAGGGTTTTCATTATCATGTCAGTGTATAATGAGTCATTTTAGATCTTGTTCATGCTTCAGTTGTGCCTTGGCAAGTTCATTTCCCTCTCCTAGGGTTTTGAAGCAAATTTCTCTTGGAAGGTCAAATCAATGGCAAAACTTGTTTCCTGATGTTTATACACCTTCCCCTATCCTTAAATTACCTTACCAAATGCTTTCCAACACTCAGATCCCCCAAAATCCTCATTTTTGCACAAACCCTAGTGTCTAGTTACAACGTGGCAATTTTCTAGGTTTGGCCTGTGATTTGCCCTTTTGGACCCCTTCCCCTCACTCAATCTTTGAGATTCCACTTTCCCCGGCTTCCTAACATCCCTCCCCACTCCCAAAAATTTCCCCAAGAATTTAGAAGCCCCCTATCCCCTTCATTTCGCTTCATTTCGACCAAATTCTTTGTTTCACACATCAGGGCAAGTTTCACTCAAATGATGTTTCAGAGCAGTCAGAGACGAATTTTCGAAACCTGAGAGAGGTTTTTGTCCACAACATGCCAGAGAAGAAAAACCTCTTTCACTTTTTATACAGGTGTCATGGTTTTAATGAAATGTCAAAAATACCGGCGAGAACGAAGGTGCTCCAAGGACGGTTGGCCAAAACACAAAAACGAAGGAAAACGCCCGATCCACTCCAAATTTTGGCCAAAACCTCTTTGAATGAGCATGGTACTTGATTGAGGACTCCCAGCCCAAATTAAAGAAATTTGGAGAAAATTTTGATTTCAAATTTTTGGGAAAAATTACAGGTTTTGGTCTCACCACGGTGAGACCATTTTGGAGGACTGCTCGGAATTTTGAAAACTTGGCATTTTTGGAAAGGGCATGCAAAGATAAAAATTACCAATACTTGGGAGAAGCCTAATTTTGAGATTTGAGCCTCCAAAAGCTCAAAATACATCAAAAAAATGACTTTCTGCCCACTTTTTGAGTTGCAGAAAGTGACATTGGGAGAAATGGTTTTTGGGGGGGCAAAACAACTCCAAATTCAGAAAGTCCACTTTGGATGGAAATTAGACAGACTAGGCTTTCCAATGAGCCATCTTGCACCTGATTTGGACCAGTGGAACCCACTCAAAAGTTGTCACAAAGGGGCGCAACCAAAACTACAGGGAGCGCGACCAAATGCAGAAAGTGACCTTGGGAGAAATGGTTTTTGAGGCGGCAAAACAACTCCAAATGCCGAAATTCCACTTGGGATGGAAATTAGACAGACCAAGCTTTCCAATGAGCCATCTTGCACCTGATTTGGACCAGTGTAACCCACTAAAAAGTTTCAGCAAAGGGGCGCGACCTAAACTACAGGGGGCGCGACCTAAACTACAGCTTTGCCAGAATTGACCTGTTTTGTCAAAAAACTATGTTTTGACTATGGTTGACCATTTTTACTTGTAGATGATGGATAAATGTAATATTTTCATGGCACTTTGATAGATTTTATCTCTCTTTACCCTTCTAGAAGCTTCCTTGATGTAAAAAGTGAATAATTAATGCATGAATCAGTTAGCTAAGTAATAGAGGCAAGTTGTTGGACTTCCTATTATCTAGTGCTTAATTTAGAATTAGTTCAAACTGCTCCTAGGAAGCTGAGCTCGACCCCTAGAGGTGGGGAAAGGAGTTAGATGGTCTATATTATGCTCTCTCTTTCTCATTTTCATGGTTGGACTCTTGTGGGAGAAAGATTTATTGTATATTGTACATCTATCTCTGCAATTTAAAGAAAAGGAAGGCCAGGGTTTTGCAGACATCATTGTGGATTCTTGTGGATTGTTGTGTTGATGGTGTGTTCTCTACATGTTCTTGTAAGTCTGTTTATGTATTCCACATCTCTCTTTTGCTTCTATTTGGACAGATGAAGTGGTAAAGTTTGAATTCATGCTTTGACATGCTCAACTTTTTAGTTTGTTCAAAATTTATGTTTTCTACTGTCTAGAGAGGATTCAAATGGTTTTTTTCCCTCTTTAGCTCCTTCTCTATCATCCCTGATCATCCATCTCAGATTAAGGCATCAGCGCTCACTCCTACCTTGCCCCAAAGATCCCCCTGCAAAAACTGTGCTCAATCCCCGCACCCTGAATTGCACTCCCTCCAATTGCCACCAAAAAACCCAAAAATCTTTAAATCAACCCCCTTATCAATTTACTAGCCTAATATCTTTGATCCTAATTGGTCAGCTTATCATATTGAAACATCTACCGAATCTGACCCGAGAGAGCCTTCTCATACCTCGTAGGGCTAGCTACGAGGTGAAATGGTTTGATGTAGCCTTGAGAGTTTGTCTATCTCAGCCTAGGTGAATTCCAAGCGCTAACAGGCCCCATAAACATGAATCTCTAGGTGGTTAATTTGACCCTCAATATGATGTAGTCACATATTAGTCAATATTAGTCTTGTCCAGAATTTTCTGTTTATTATGTTTTTAGTCAATCATGACTGTTATCACCTCATTTGAGTCATCATCTCTCTGTTTCATGAGCTCCACCAACAGTGCGGGAAGACTCTGCAATTGCCTATATAAACATTACAAAGATGGTTGTGCTTCCACATGGCTAGGTGATGAAACATGTTCATGGGCCAATTCACCCTCATAAATAGCCTCAAAACCGCCATCACCCTCCACTTCTCCTACTCGCCTACAATGGACAATGAGCACTTTGTGAGGTCACCCACCTCACATGAAATTCCCCCTTCATCTAAGAATTCCAATATATAGTCCAAAACACCAAGAACAATTTAATTCAACCACTAAAATATTGTAGCTTGGTAATCAAATCCCGCTTCGAAGTTGAACAAGATAAATGTTGTAAGAAATTACATATTCTTCCACAATTATCACTAAAGAAACACCCCCATGATTACAATATTTCCTCTTGAGTAGAGTACCCCAAGATGTTAGGATATTCCAACACATAGGAATAGTTAAGTATAACTTGGTCTAGTATAGAGTTAGGTAAATTGTGTTTCTTTACTATGTACATTTGTAACATACAATCCGACGGTCATGATATGTAGTGATCCGATGGTTCATTCTCTCCTTGGTATTACCGACACTTGATCCGTGGCTTAACACCCGATTGTTCCATGAATTCTATTTAAAGCGCATGGAGGGTGATTTGTAGGTTAAGCATTCATGAGAGAAGCTTATGTAAATTTTCATTGTTTTATTAATAAATTGCCTGAAGTGGGTGCGTTGGCTCAGGCCGTCGACTGTTTCCCTCTTTGAGGGTTTTAACCACATCAAAATACTAGTGTATTGATCTGTGATCTGTTTGTGAGCAATGTCCTTTTGGTGTTGTGTCTGAGGAACTTACCCTGTAAAGTCCTACATGGTATCAGAGCTATTTGAGGGTCGCGTCGATTGGTGATCCAAATCTGAAGCCAGTTGAACTGCATCTGACTGCCATCTCCTAGATCTGCTGTTTCTGGCTGCTTTCGGGCCGAGAGGACTACTCTGTTGTGTTGGGAGTATCTGTTCCAGTGGGAACCCCTTTCATTTCATGCGAAAATGTTTCCAGTAGCCCTAGCTGCGTCATTTTTTAGATCTGGAGGTATACAATGTTTATTTGCAGTTTACTGTTATTTTCTCTCTGTTTATTTCAATTTTGGTTTATTTAGCTCCTTTTATTACCGGATCTATACCTTTCATTTCTGCGTATGCTCTTTTCCCTACGACTCTGTGCAATCTGGGAAAATTAGAAATAGAAAGGAAGGATTTTTCTCATGCATATGCTCTTTTCCCTGCACCTTAGTGTGATCTCGGAAAATCAGAAACATTGAGGAAAATATTTAGTTTCCGGGTAAATCTAACTTTAAGCCGTAAGGATTTTTTTGTGTGTGTCCATGTTAGGTTTTTTGTTTTTGTTTTCTAGGGAGAAAAAGAGCTTTCTCAATCAAGCACGCAATCCAAAGCATCCATGACCAACAGAAAACAACCCCCCCCCCACCCTCTCTCTCTCAAACTTTTTGTATAGCTCACTTGGTTCAAAGCTAATTTATGAGAGTAGAGGTCTTGGGTTAAAATGTCCTTTTTTGTTGAAAAGGGAGTTTTTTTTTTTCATTTCCACACATTCCCGCACTTTGTTGGAGCCTTCATCAATTTAAAAAAAAAACATAACTTCTTCATTCGGAAGCCGTTTTCAGAGCCGTTTTTTTTAACTAGCCTAATTTTTCGAGCTCTGTCCATTGGAACACTTAATTTCAACATATATAGCTTCAGTTTCTATTAAAATGGAAATTCCAACCCAAGTTATTCTTGACAACACCAACTACTTCCAATGGTGGTCCTACATTGTGGATTTACTTAGAACTAAGAGTCCTTACCGAATAGCCTCAGGCCAAGAAACCAAGCCGAAAGATGAAGAGAACTCAGCCAAATGGGAAAATAGGCAATATCAAGTACGTGGGTTGATAGGGATGTCTATCTCTCCTGATCTTAGATTCCATATTGTAGAACTTGATGCTCCTGATGAAGCAATGAAGCAGATTACTAAAGTTTTTGGCATAAAAAATGAACTTAGAGCCCATTAACTTGAAAATGAGTTGCTTACATTTGACCCCAATAATTTTTCTTCCATTGAAGATTTCTTGTCCAAGTTCAAGACCATTAGACTTCTCTTGGAAGGTGTTAAGGTTAAGAAAGAAGATAGTGCACTTATCAATTGCATTCTTACTAAGTTGGGACCAGCCTACTCTGTGTTTGTTTCCACCTTCCATTCTACAAGAGAAGCCTTCATTTCTCAAGGACATGACTACAAGCCCCCTTCTTTTGATGCTTTTTTTGATTCTTTAATAAGAGAACAAGAAAAACTCTTACACCTTGGTCTTCTTAATCCTGGAAACTCTTCTAAGAAAGCATTAACCGCCCAACAACAACTAAACTCAAAGAATCCTAAGAAGTCATATCCTAAAAAGAATGGTCCTAAACCAAACAAGGGTCCTAAGCAATTTCAGCCTCAAAATGAAAAATCATTTCACCATAATGATAAGGCAACTAAAAACAAAGGGAAGAAGACTGATAGACATTGCAACTTTTGTAATCGAGATGGCCACTTAGAATCTAAATGCTTTAAGAAGATGGAAGCCTTGGAAGCAGCAATGAGGAAGCATAACATCCATTTGGAGCACTCTTCAAATTCATCTTCAGGAATGGCACTTTCTGCATGTGGTTATCAAGCATCTCGGTCTGGATATCCTCTAAATGTATCTTCTTCCTCTCATTCTCATGAGTGGCCCATTGATTCTAGAGCTTCTTATCACATGGCCAAAAATAAAGCCATGTTTTCTTCTTTAAATGATTGTAACACAAAAAATATATATGTTGGTGATGATAGATCTCTTGTTGTTTTAGGGACTGGAACTATTCATATAGACAGTGGTCAGTTTAATGATGTATTATGTGTTCCAACCTTATCCTGCAACCTTCTATCTGTATATCGGATAACTCATTGAGGTGAAGGTAAAATCATTGAATTTTCAGCTCACGATGTTGTAATCAAGGACCTAAAGGATCCTAGACATATTTTAGCCACTGGCATTGATGATGGTTCTACAAGGTTGTATAAGTTTCACAACTTTGGGTCATCAAATCTTCCCTCAGTATTTTTTTCTCATAATGATGAAGCGAGCAAACTTTGGCATGAGCGATTCGGTCACTTAAACTATCGCTCCCTTCACAATCTATGTAAAGAAAATATGGTGACAAATCTTCCAATGGTATCTTGCAGAGATGGTGTTTGTTCCGGATGTGTACTCGGAAAACATCATTAGGACAGTTTTGAAAAATGTGCCTCTTGGCATGCCTCGACCCCTCTACAGCTTGTGCATAGTGATTTATGTGGTCCACTTCTAGTTGTTTCCTTCTCTGGCTATAAGTATTTCTTAACTTTCGTTGATTATTTCTCCAGACGCACTTGTGTATACTTCTTAAAACTCAAGAGTGAAGTATTTAACAAATTCTTGGCCTTTAAGGCCTTTGTTGAAAAACAATCTAGACATCAAATTCTTAAGCTAAGACCAGATAATGGCAGAGAATATGTTAAAAACAACTTCATCAACTTTTGCACTAAGCATGGAATTCAAATGCAACATATTTTTCCATATACTCCACAACAAAATGGTGTAGCTGAAAGGAAGAATCGCACCTTAAAGGAAATGGTTAATTGCATGCTTCAATCTAAAGAACTTAGTCTTAACTATTCGGCATAAGAAATTAACTGTGAAAATTACATACTAAATCGGACTCCTACTAAGGCTTTACAGAATATCACTCCAGAAGAAGCATGGAGCTCTATTAAACTAGATGTGAGTCACTTTCGTGTTTTTGGAAGTGAAGCACGGGCCCATATTCTAGATGAGAAACGTAAAGCTTTAGAACCTAAGAGTGAAAAATGTATCATTGTTGGATATTCTGAAGATGTCAAAGGATATAGACTTATTCCATTTAATTCCAAAAATGTTATCATTAGAAGAGATGTAAATTTTCATGAAAATAAATCAACCTACGAGCCTAGTTCGGCGCATGTGCCACCTCTCTCTATCTCTTCTACTTTTGAACATATTTCTTCTTCAGATGATGAAAGTGAGGATGAAAATCCTCCCCCACCTTCTCAGGATCCTCCTTCAGCTCCTTCACTTCCAAAATTGGTCCAAGCTACTCAGAATGCAACAGGTGATCTTGTTGGTGATCCTACAGATCAGCGTCATACACGTTCTCAGTTTGAAAGAGCCTCTTCTTTACTGCCTCAAGTCTCAGCAAATTATGATCCTGACACGTTTGCAGAAGCTTCAACCAATCCACACTGGGATGTAGCTATGAATGAAGAATATCGTTCATTATTGGCAAATGATACATGGGATCTTTTTCCTCTACCAAAGCGACGAAAACTTGTTAGATGCAAATGGGTTTACAGAACCAAGTATGGACCAAATGGGAAAGTTGATAAACATTAAGCCCATCTTGTTACTAAGGGATTTTCACAAGTTGAAGGCATTGACTATACTGAAACCTTCTCCACTATTGCCAAAATGAACTCTGTCTGACTTGTTCTTTCCCTTGCTACATCTTTCAAATGGGAAGTCCATAAGATGGATGTTAAATCTGCCTTCTTGCACGAGGACTTGCATGAAGAAATATACATGGAACAACCTATTGGGTTTATACAAACAAACTCCAGCCTTGTATGTTAGCTTAAGAAATCCCTTTATGGTCTCAAGCAAGGTCCTTGGGCTTGGTATGCCAAAATGGATAGCTTTCTCTTAGAATTTGGCTTTTCTAGGTGTCATTCTGACAATACTGTTTACACCAAGAAAGTGGGCAAGTCTCTTCTCATTCTTCTTCTTTATGTTGATGATCTTATCCTCACTGGTAGTGACCCCAACCTTATTAGCCATGTGAAGTCCAGCCTTAAAAAGAAGTTTGAAATGACAGGCTTAGGACACTTACATTATTTTCTCGGTCTTCAAGTCTTGCAATCCAAGGAAGGTATTTTCCTCTCCCAATCTAAGTATGCTTGTGGTCTTCTACTCTTTTTTCACATGGAATATTGGAAGCCAACTCCTTCTCCCTTTCAGTCTGGAGTCAAACTTTCAGTCACTTATACTTCCCCTGAAGTTGATGCCACCTTATACCGTCAACTTGTAGGAAAGCGTTTGTATCTAACCCATACTCATCCTGACCTTTCCTTTGTTGTTGGTCATGTTGCTCGGTTTATGAAAACCCCACGTGAAAGTCATTGGAAAGCGGCTAAAAGAATACTTCGTTATGTTGAAGGTACAGTTCAGTTTGGCATTCATTACAGTGCTGAAGCATCTCCTCTATTGGTTGGTTTCACTGATTCCGATTGGGCTAGTGACCCTGATGATCAGAAGTATACTGCCGATTATGTGTTCACTCTTGGTTCAGGACCTATTACATGGGCTTGCAAGAAACAAGTTGCCATTTCTATTTCTTCAGCAGAAGCAGAGTATTGTGGTGCCATAGAGGCTAGTAAGGAAGCATTGTGGCTTCATCAGATCCTATTAGAGTTTGGGTTTTAGTAGTAGCATCCGACTACACTTTGGTGTGATAATCAAAGTTCCATTCAACTATGCAAAGATCCAGTCCAGCATCAACGTAGCAAACACATTGAAATACACATGAACTTCATGAAAAATCTCATTCATGACCCTGTTCTTGAAGTGCAATATTGTTCAACAAGTGATCAAGTTGCAAACATCTTTACAAAGGCTCTCACAGAGGTGAAGTTTACTAAACTTTGATTTATGGTTGGAGTTCAGGAAGTTGTCACTAAGGGGGGATAGGCTCTAGGTCCTCCTTCCTTCTCCTATTGTCTCATATTTGTAAATCCTTCAATCCTATCCCAAGTTGTTCTTAAGGGGGGATGTTAGGATATTCTGACACATAGGAATAGTTAAGTATAACTTGGTCTAGTATAGAGTTAGGTAAAGTGTGTTTCTTTACTATGTACATTTGTAACTTACAATCCGACAGTCATAATATGTAGTGATCCAATGGTTCGTTCTCTCCTCAGTATTACCGACACTTGATCAGTGGCTTAATACTCGATTGGTCCATGAATTTTATTTAAAGCGCATGGAGGGCCATTTGTAGGTTAACCGTTCACAAGAGAAGCTTATGTAAATTTTCATTCTTTTATTAATAAATTTCCTGAAGTGGCCGTGTTGGCTCAGGTCGTGGACTGTTTCCCTCTTTGAGGGTTTTAACCACGTCAAAATACTGGTGTATTGATATGTGATCTGTTTTTGAGCTGTTTCCTTTTGCTGTTCTGTCTGAGGAAATTACCCTGTAAATTCCTGCACAAGAAACCAAGGAAAGAGGAAGTGAGCCCGAGACCTCAAACTACATCCCTCAACCCCAAGAAAATTTGGTGATAGATACGTGCAACAAATACCACTAAATATGAATCATGACAGGGACCATGAAAAATTATTGAAAGCATAAAGATGAGGAAACCCAAAAATGACAGATGACTACCACATCAAAAATTCCATTTACAAAGGAACACTTAGGGCCTAGAGGCAGAGCCATATTTCTTACTAAACAAGGAAGATAATAAAACCACCCCAATTAAACTCCTACAACAAGAAAATTTAATAGTTCTCCTGTCTGCACCACGTCTCACCATCCAAAGGATAGTTCACCACCGTATGAGCTCAATGAGGTGAAAAATCGTGCAAGTTAGGACACAATAGTGACCAAAGCACAAGCCCCTATAGCTTGTATTATCCTTTCACTCTAAAGAAACCACTCGAATTAGAATGTATAGGTTAGCGGTGTATGCATAGTACACATTCCCCTACCACATTCCCAAACTCCCGTATCTAGAAAAATCAACTTCTAAAAAAAACAATCATTCAGGCAATAATCTCATTTACATATCTCTAGAATCTTTTGGGTGTCCTACGCAGCTTGTCTATGGCCTCTTCCCCCATTGATCCACCATGTTTGGCCACACTCGCCAAGGTAAACTAAATGAAAAAAGAACTGGACATCTCTTTCATTTTTAGCCATGCACCACTAAAATGTTTTAATCATAATATTTTTTTTGATTCACCAATATAATATATAGATAGTTTAAATTTGGATATCTATCTATCCTACTAAAACATAGACACATAGACACACACATTCATGTCATATGTAAACTCCAAGGTAAATAAGGAAAAAATTACACGTCTCCTTCATTTTGACATAGAGAACGTTAAAAGTTTTGAATCATTCGTTATAATTTTTTCAATTCTTTTATATACAAAATACATAATTGCAAATATTACCTTTTTGTTAATGTATTTTAAATTCTAATTCATGTCAAATATTGAGAGAATTATACATCTCCATCTTGTCATTGAATTAGAAAGAACAAATTAATTAAATGAGAAATATCCTCACTTTATTTTTTTTATTATTTAGACTGAATTTGTTCTTGCCATCAATATTTTCTAAATGTTTGGTATGAAATTTCATTAAGTATTAAAGAAATTTAACATCTCCTTGTTATTAATGAGTGGAAAAAAAAAATTAACGAAGGAAAAAATATTTTAAATTCAATTTTTTTCTCTTTATAAATGTTATGTTGTTATAAAATTCCCCCTAATTTGGGTGGAAATTTGTGGTTTTCTTGAATGCATTTATCATCACCATGCATTCACATGGAAAGTGGCTCTCATCCACCTTTAATATGTCCAGTTAGTATTCTAATCCATCAATTTTCATGATGTCTAATCCACTACTTCATATCCTCTGTAAAATCTCCTTGTACTTAACGTTAATGCCTCATTCACTTACTTGGCGATGGAAAATATTATGTATGTCTAAATATTTCTTATTTCTTTTATCACCCAACTCATTCATGATTCATCACTCAACCTATCATACTCTTATTTCCTTCCAAAGAAAAAGCTACGATTACCTCAGTGATTCTAAATTCCTCCTCCTCATTCTCCCACCTACTACTATGGTTCAGGAGAGTCGATGTGTAAGAAATGGAGGTGATGGATGTGGTCGTGAGCGTCATCCGAATGTTGTAGATTTTGATGAAGAAATCTAATTTATTCATTCCAAATATTCATGAAAGAATACCACACAATGTATCCCCCATGGAAGCTGATGAATTAAGGAATCTAGGTGGTCGGTATTGGGCCTCAAAAGCTTACTAGCCAGACAAGTATCGAAGCAACAATAATTCAAATAAGCTTCCATAAAGAAGGTTCTTAATTCTAATGAATTAAGAGTGTCCACGAATCTCTATAGGACCTTATCCACTCCTTCAACATCTCCTTCTCTCCTATCCGCTTCTCCCATTCCCGCACTAGCTCCCAAGATGGCATAGACTCCTTTTCAATCTCACCCGCTTCCCATATGCCCTTCCCCTTCGATCATGACTGATGTTTCTGGATTTAAGACACTTGTGGCTTATATCTTTTGACTTATTCACTGGAGAATCCACAGTAAAAAACATTTTTCATTAGTGTTTCAAATACTAACTAGGATCCATCATTAGGACTTCTTGAATGCTTGATAGTAGAAGAGCTTAATTAAGGGATTAAATAGTAATGAGTAGTGTAGAATTTGGTTTTGGGATGAGATGAATGTTGGCCTTGTTTCAATAATATTAATTTTTGATTAATTATTGATGAGTTAATTAATTGATTTTAAATTATTATTATGTTAAATTTGTTTTTTGACTTTAACGGTTAAATTGCATTGATAGGACGCAAAACAGCCTCCGCGTATTTGGATAATACATCATTGCTTGACCAAGAATTTCTTGTTACACAGAAAGGGGTTTCGTCATTTGAGGTCAGACCATGATTGAAGGTCCTTTGATGCTTGCGGAAATGAATGGACCGCCCTTTGGTGGAATTGTGTCCCTAAATCCATGATTGGAGGTGCTTTGAAACCACAAGAATTGTTTGGACGACCTTTTTTTATCTGAGATTCATCCAATCTTCCGGAATAGGATTTGCTCCGTTCGTTTCTGCTCTGTACATACGTTTAGGACCTTTTCCTGCTCCTCGTCCTTCCACTAAATCCATGGACAATGGCAATACATACCAACTTCTGGTTGAACCAAGGTAGCTAGCCTCGAAAAGTGAACATAGATGATCTTGCTCCGCTGTTTGGAGGTGAGATTTTGAGTTAAATTGTTAACAACCCTAACAGTAGTACATTCAATCCGCTAACACAAATGAATTGCCTTGTCTCTACTCTGGAATCAAAAGCTTGTAATACTATAGTTGTTAACAATGAAGACCAGTGCCCTCACGCACAACCCAAGATGCTACCAACCGACCTATGCCAAACTTAGGTTGAATCCTTGACGAATTACAGGATGATAATCCAATATGCTACAACAAAGCCCTCGGTGCTCATACCATAATCATCAACAACTATAGTACATACATAGAATGTACCCTTCATGCAATTAGATCAAACTCGAAACTTGTTGTCTACTTGTCTTCAGACATTCACTCTCTGTCAAATGCATCTAATGAGGACTGAGCTTCCAATGCATCTAATTAGGACTGAGCTTCCAATGCATCTAATCATTTCTGTATTGATTGCCTACCAATGGATCCAGGTGCGAATGATGGGCAAACTGTGACAGGAACAACCAATCATAGATTGGAGGATAACCTGAGAATAGCCTGTTGCAGAAGCCCATTGTTACTAGTACAAGTGCGATCCCCCAGTGCAGCAGAGTGAACAGATTTGCTGAAAGTGAAGGTCTTAAGAAGATTATGGAATGATGCAGAGAGACTCTTCAGAATTGACTGAAAGAGTTCTTTGGCTATGGGCTAAGCAAAGATTGGCTTCCAGATCAGCTTGTGAATTCAGATGTCTCAGAATATGATAAAAGGATATTTTCAGATGTCTCATTATTATGATGTATTAATTAAAAGATATTAACAAATCTATTAACTAGTTAAACTATTCATAAAAATAAATATATTATTTATTTAAGCTATTTATTTATAAAAATTAAATACTTGACATGAATTATCAATTATTATTATCAATTATCAATTATTATGATTACTATTTTAATTATTATTATTAATTATTAGGTCTTGACTTGAATTATCCATTATTATTAATAATTATTATTTTATGTAATTTTAATATACAATACACTAACATTAATATTCATTAAATACCAATATATATTAATAATGAATATTTCACATACTATTTTATAATAAATATTATACTAACATATATTATATATATTAAATATTAATACAATATACTAAAGATTACTACTTCATTAAATACCATTTTATACTAATAATGATTATTTCACATACTATTTTATAATTAATAATATTATATTATACAAACATATATTAAAAATCAAATCCTTTATGTGTAGTATTAGTATAATAATCACTAAATATTTATAATAAAGATTATTATATTAAAAATAAATTTAATTAGTTATTAAAAAAATTAACAATAATTAATTAAACTTAATAATAATAATAATTAACATAATAATAATTTCTAATAATATAAAATAAATTAATTAACTCATCAATAATTAATCGAAAATTAATATTATTGAAACAAGGCTGACATTAATATCATCCCAAAACGAAATTCTACCCTCCTCATTACTATTTAATCCCTCAATTAGTCTCTTCTACTATCAAGCATTCAAGAAGTCCTGATGATGGATCCCGCTTGGGATTTGAAACGTTGACGAAAAATGGTTTTTACTGTGGATTCTTTGGTAACTAAGTCAAAAGATATAAACCACAAATGTCTTAAGTCCATAATCATTTCGCTATACAAAGGGGAGACATGGAGTGAAATCATTCTACTTGAAAAAATAAGAGTGAAGATAGAAAGAAGAGCTTCAGACGTGCAATTTGTTAAGAATTGTCGTGACAATAATCTCATTTCCCCATTTACACAAATTAATCATAGACTACATAACAAATTTAATAGCAAGGGATTTTTTCAACTAACCATTTCTCTATTTCGGGCAGAAATTAAGAGGGTTAGGGCTTCTTTGGATAATCTTGGATGCTCTGCGTTCTCAGCACACCTAAAACTAGCCAGCAACATCAACAAAGATCTCTGGTCTATTTTTGATGCCAGGGCTGCTCTGAAAGCCGTTAATCAAGGACACATTGCTTAGAAAAGATAGCACAAGAAATTTTCCAATTTATTTAAATGTGAAAATCTTAACAATGGCATTGAAAATTCGACAGACTCAGAACGATCAGGCTCCATGAGAATAAACACAAATGAGAACATTCTAAGTCATTGTTCTTCATCATCAGACAGAGTGAAAATTCAAACAATGGATTTGGATAAAGGGACTGCGCATAACAAGGAAATTCATGCCAGGAAGACGCATAACGGAAGCAACTTATATCAAGTTTTAATTCTCCGTATAGACAAGACTCAAGGAACATGGAGCTGATATTAGGAATGAAAGTTCTCATACCTCAGTCTTGGCAGAACACTCCAAAAAAACAAAGCACCATGTCTGTTTGGAAAGCGCCTCAATTGTTTCAAGGGAAGAACGACATCATAGACAAAAGATTAGAGAAGCTCTTGAAATTATGAAACATCCGCATAATCTAAATAGAGACAATGGTATGGAGATTAGTGGAAGATGGCTTCCCTAATCAGAGAAATTAAGGTCAACAGTACATCTTAAGCCTAACATTTAGTGGTAGATTTCCCTCTCCCTTTCTAATATTTAGTAGTTAGTAGCATTTCTATAATAATTTAATTCTTATAATAATAATAATAACTAGTACTTAGTTACAATATTTACATTAGTAATTATGATAATAGCTATTACTTTATCATTAACTATTATTATAAATCATTATTATGATGTATTAATTAAAAGCTATTAATAAATCTATTAATTAGTTAAATTATTCATCAAAATAAGTATATTTATTAGTTAAGCTATTTATTTATAAAATTAAACACTTGAAGACATGAAAATTATCAACTACTATTATTAATTATTAATTATTTATTAATTATTAATTATTATGATTACTATTTTAGTTATTAATATTAATTATTAGGTCTTGACTTGAATTATCCATTATTATTATTAATTATTTATTATTAACTAATTATTAATTATCAATTATCAATTATTAATATTGATTTTTAATATACAATACATTAATATTTCTATTGATTAAACACCAATATATATTAATAATAAATATTATACTAACATATATTATATATATTATATATTAAATATTAATACAATATACTAAAGATTATTATTCATTAAATACCAATTTATACTAATAATGATTATTTCACATACTATTTTATAATTAATAATATTATATTATACTAACATATATTAAAATTCAAATATTTATATGTAGTATTAGTATAATAATCACTAAATGTTTATAATAAAGATTATTATATTAAAATTAAAATTAATTAGTTATTATGTAATATTAAAAATAGTTAACTAAACTTAATTATAATAATTTAACATAATAATAATTTAAATCAATTAATTAACTCATCAATAATTAATCAAAAATTAATATTATTGAAACAAGGTCAACATTCATCTCATCTCAAAACCAAATTCTATTCTCCTCATTACTATTTAATCCCTCAATTAAGCTCTTCTACTATCAAGCATTCAATAAGTCCTAATGATGGATCTTGGTTGAGATTTGAAACGTTGACGAAAAATGGTTTTTACTGTGGATTCTTCGCTAACTAAGTAACATGATTGATGATATGCAACTGAAATGTCAAGTGAGTGCAGTAGTTAATAAGGCACAACCATAACAAGCTTTGAGTTCTTATGGTTGTCTTATCATTGAGGAGCCAAAAGATGCACTAGCACAATTGTGGCCCAATAGCACACTTGACGGCTAAACAACCTCGAAAGGAAAGAAAAATGTTTGAAATGTCTTTTTGAATGACTTGTATTATTAACCCTAGGGAAAATCCTCAGAGGCTTTTTTGGTATTATGATAACCAATTATGTATGCTACTAACTTTGAATTTGTCCATCAATAGATATTTCTTTGACCCAAGCTTCCAAGAAATGGCCTATTGGTTTCCAGATGGTGGCAAGATGGTCCGAAACCTAGTTCCACTAGAAGAACCCACATTATTATGGTTGTGTAAATTTTCTACATCATTTTTGCTACGATGAAGTTCTTGACATTCTTACAAAAAATATATAAAATTATTTTATTTAACGTTCACATTGAAATAATTTTTATATTATCAACATCATAATATTTGTTTTGTTGCATCTGTGTCTAAATATGTATATAAAGTAGATATTGAAAGATATTAGTTGGTATAAATATTCAAATATTTTATCCAATTTTGGTATTTAGATAATTTTAAATAAATGAATTACAAATCTTCCCAATATTAAAGATAATTTTAAATAAATGAATTACAAATCTTCCCAATATTAAAAAGGAAAAAGACAACAATATTTTTTTCTAATTATTTTATATTTCTCAAACTGAAATAAAATTATGTTAGTTATTATGGACATTAAAATATTTTGTTTATTTACTTATTATTTAATATGAATTTTAATTGAAATGTCATTTCAATTTCATCTTAAGTAGTTAAAAAATTACATATAATGGAAATAATAATTAAAAAAAAATCCAAAATAGTGGAAATTAAAATATAAAATAATGGAAATTCAAATACGAGGGAAGTTTACGATTACCTAATTTTTTTGAGTTAGAGTTAATTAATTAGTAGTTAAAGAATTACATATAATGGAAATAATAATTAAAAAAGAAATCCAAAATAATGGACATTAAAATCCAAAATAACGGAAATTCAAATACGAGGGAAGTTTACTATTACCTAATTTTTTTGACTTTGACTTAATTAATTAGTTTATAATAAGAGATGAGTTGGCTTAATTGGTTTATAATAAAAGATGAGTTGACTGAAAATGTTTTTGTTTGGAAGAAGTGGGAGTGGGAGAATTCCCTGAAATCGAAATAACTATGATGCATGAGATTGTCGGAAACGCCTGAGAAGCGGGACTGAAAGCGGCGTTGTCTAAATTATATCCGTTGATCTGTAAAAAGCCAAAGAAAGCCGAAATATCCGCTAATCTGTAAAAAACCGGACTGAAAGCAGTGTTGTCTAAATTATATCCGTTGATCTGTAAAAATCCAAAGAAAGCCGAAATATCCGCTAATCTGTAAAAAAACAAAAAAAGCAGAAGAGGTAAAAAAAATCAGTTATATCATTTATCTGCTTTATGTTAAAGGAAAAAGAAATTTAGTTTGTCATATGTTTTCTGGGAAGAGCCTCCATTTGGGTATTTGGTTCTTGTGGAGAGTATCTAGGTAAAATTTAATGTCCAGAATTTGTATGTTGACAGAAGAAGATGACAATGGATCTGGACAATGTTTCTGGACCTCTAGTCTATTCCATTCTAGAGGATCCTCTGTTGGATGCAATTTTGACGAATTCTCTTTCTGTTCCAGAAGATCCTCTGCTACATCCAATTGATCGAGCATAATGGATTTGGTCTGGAACTGTTCCAGAAGATCATCTGCTATTTCTTGATTCGGTTATTGATTTAGATATATGTTCTGTCCCTTTGTATCTATATATCGAATTAAATTCATTTATGATTTGATGCACAGGAACCACCAACCGCCAAGGGGAGAGTTGTTATATTACAATGCGCTCCTATTGCTGCTGCTACGCAAATCCTCCTTCTCCTTGTGCTATTTTCTTTGACTATTCCAAATTGGTTTCAGGTACTCCGTTTATTTCCTTCCTCTGTGTTTTAATGTAATTTTTTGTTTCTCATAAAGCCTCTATTTCATTTTCTTTAACTAGTTTAACCTCCCTCACCTTCGCCTTAGTTTAGTTGATTTTGATAATTAGTTTATCATGCTCGATCAAGGTTTCAGTTCTATCTTGGCTTTCAAATTTGTGTTGGTTGGTTGCAAGAAAAATGACATGCAAAATTTTGAGGGTCTCCCTTAGGTTCGGCTTCTAGAACAAGTATAAACTCATTTGTCCATATTAGTGTAAAATCCATTGAGTTCTTGAGACGAGTTCCAACCAACTTGAAGACTATCCTTCATCGCCATTTTCCATAGATTTTAAGGAAACTTCGGAGGAGATAAACTTCCATCTTCACTTAAATCGTCCAGTTTCCAGTGAAGTCCGCAGGAGATCTAATCCTTCCTCCACCTGTGCAACCCAGATTTTCGCAATTTGACTGTATAGGGAAAAAAATCCCCTACGGACTAAGAGATTGTTTTGGTTTCCGTTTCTGTTTCTATTACTGACGAGGGGATCAGGTTCAGCGAAATCTAATATCACCCAAATCTGAAGGGTACCCAAAGCAATCCGCCAATGCCACAAAATCTGTACTACCTAACTAAACAAATAATGTGTCTATTCATCCTTTTTCAAATCACATTTGGGCCCATTTGTTTTATCTTCCTTCCAGTTGACTAACTATTCTATTCGGAAAGACGCCAGTGATGCATAAAATGCACTATCCCATACATGGGGACAGTATTGTTGTTTTTGTAACCTGGTGTTTCGGCTACCGTAATCTGATCTGGGCCAATAACGAGCAACACATTTCTAGTTCCATTTCAGATCAGATATACAATGTTTTCTGAAGTTTTCTTATGCTTTGTGTTTGTGTCATACTTATATTTAGGAGTTTCCAGAATTTATGTTTATGGTAACTGCGATTGTTGTTTATTTTATTTTTTAAAGTTTTTGTATAATTAATTTATTGATTTTAAATAATTTTGGATATTAAGTCCATAAACATTGATATCTTTGCGATCTCTTTCAACCCCGCATCATATTATTTATATGAATTTTACAAATTTTTATTAATTAAATTGTTGTT
>APFE030804900.1:0-11528 GCA_000404065.3 Pinus taeda
CGTAAACTTTTTGTTCACAAATTTTGTAAAAGACCCTTGAAAACTAAATGAAGAATAAATACCGTGACAATTTTTTTAATCTAAATTTATGATAATATGAAAATATCTTCACAAAAAGCCCTTAAAAAGTTGAGTACTCACAAGAAAATTTCGTTCGTTCATGCGTATTATGTCAAATAAATTCACAGGTATACCAAAAGCTACTCTAATTTAATTTAATGGACTATTCAGAAAAACCCTGAAAAATCGAAAGTACCTGAAATTCGCCAGCGGAACCTTCTTAAATCGATCCATTGGCAAACCTGACAAGGATTTCCTATCTCTCTGGCGCAACAGATCTGCGCATCATCGACACTTTTAAGTTTTTTATGTGTATAAAAGAGGAAATTAGAATGTTAAATCTTGATACCCAATCCGAAGAAAACATCAGGAAGTAAACCAAACCAATCAGCAAGCCAGTGAAAACAAAGGACGAAACAAGATTACCAAGAACGAACGAAACAAGATTACAAAGAAAGAAGATACACTACACTGCAAAACAAATAAAAACAACAGGAAAAACATACACAGGAAAACTGAATCAAATAATCGACACCCAATAAACCCAGGAATTTGGCAATCCCTAAACAGGGTACAGACAGACAACACAGAGGCAATTTAGAGAGGAACCGACAGAGAGTCACAGCCACACAAACATTGACATACACAAGAGAAAACACTTCCAAACAAACAAAAAATTTCGCTGCAAATACAAAAGAACTGCTAACTATTCGTTTGAAGCCACCCAGGCCATCCCTCGTGTGTTTCAAAAAAAAGTTGTGATCCGTTAATGGAGCCGATCAACGTCTACGAGGAAAAAAAATCCTGAGATGCCTTTCTTGAAATTCTCGTGCAAGGGACCTAGGTAAAAGATCGAGATCTTTTTTGAGAAATTCTCTTCACATCCACGTCATCTATCCACGTCGGTGAAAATTTGGAATTTTCACACAAATTTGAAATGGCTTGCATTTGAATTTGAATTTGAATTTAAGGTGGAATCTTTGAAGAGTGGAATTTAAGGTGGAATCTTTGAGGAGGCTCATTCAAATGCATGTTACTTGAAGGAGTGTCATCACAATAAGCGACATACACAAATCTTAAATTAACTTGGACTCGTGGCCTATTTCCTTTTGGAAATATTTCAGGATAAACTTGGATATGGACAAACTCATTGTTTCTACGAGTATTCTAATGTCTATTTCGCGTTGCTCGGGATTTTTTCCTCCAAATTTTTTTAATCTTAACTTTAGATTGAGGGTTTTGCTGTGATTGATAATCTCCTCTTCATGTGTAGGTTCTTTACGTACAATTCTAGGCCGAAGACTTACCCTGGAGGAATTCACCTCCCTTTTATCATGAAATTACTATTTTAGTTCTATATGAAAGATAGTAGTACCCTTGGTCATGCTTCTAGGTAAGCGAACACTAACTGGTCCAAGTGTTTCAATGATATTATTATGCAAAAGTGCACAAAAAGCCCCTTTTTATTGTGTGTTTACCCTTCATTGCCACCTTTATTCTCATAGGGGAAGGCAAAGAGGTTGTCTCTAATCCAATCCAACTTCTTAGATCTGCCCTCCTTTTCTCGATACTGACGGATTAGGATTGATTAGCCTAAAATAGTGCTTCAAATATGCATTATAAGTGCCTATTCGTCTACTAAGAGGAAACCTTAGATTTAGCCCATTACCTAAACTAACTACCATAAGATCTTAGATGAGGAAAACTTTCTTTTCGAAAAGGTGTTGCTCTTACTTTTTGGCATTTCCAATGATCGGTTCTAAGGAAGGCCAAACTAGACTACTTAGGATGCGAGCATACAAATCTAGGGATGGGCCCTCAACTGAATCACTATGAATAGTGAACATAAAAGAGGCTAAAGTTTTCATTTTCATAATTATATGATGTTGTATATTCCCTTTATCGACTCATTGTGAATAGTGGGCATTCAATAGGTACTATGTTTCCTTGACATCATCCCTTTCTTGTGGAAGCTTAGGTTTATTAGTTGTAGGTTGTCCATGCCAGCAATACAATTTCAGTATATTTTAACTCACATGTAGTGTTAGTTTAGTCTCTCCTTGACATAATCTCTTCTTTATAGTTCTTTGTGTTATATCATCTAGAAGTGCCTTCTGTGTTGTATTTATCATCTTAGACCCAATAATGGATGGTTAATGATGTTCATAATAAGGAAAAGCATAATGGATAGTCCATAAGGTTAACGGACATCCATGATTTGATAATCACCATGATAAGTTATGTTCATCCTTACACAAGAGGGATTAGGCTCTATTTCTATGTGAAATTCATATTAATAATTCATGGAAACATCTTTGTTACACTATTAACTTAAACATAAGGAGGGAGATTCACTAGTATTAGTATTTATGGATTTGTCCAATTAATCGCTTATCACAAGTTCAAAAGCATGTAGGAAGAATTACAAAATCCCTTTATCAATATTGATTTCTCTGCCTAGTTGATGAGTTGTGAAAGTACAAAAGAAAGTATGAATAATTCCAAAAACCCTCCATCAACCACCTCTCCTCTCTATTTTTTTGAGGTCATACACAAATGGTGGAATTCTGAGGTGAAAAAGAGGATTTAAACTACACAACCTCACTTGGAAAACAGATATGACATCAACAATATGCACAAACAAGAATTACGTATCTTTGCCCATCTTTCATTTTAGAAAATTCCATTATCTACCCTTTAATGAAGGATAATTTGATGAGAAAGTAACTCACTTTAGCCTCATCCAATGAGCTAGATGTAAATATAATGAGCCAATCATTAACTTACTGCATGGTGTTTAGTATTTCCCATTACAATAAATATGTAGAAACTTCAATTAGTTTGAAACTAGGTGACAGACTCCCTAAATCTTGTAGATTAACACCTTTCAAAATTAATCTTAAATTACAAATTGACTTTAGTTTTGTGACCATATCTGCTTGTAACCAACTCTAGGCATTTTTCACAATCATTCCAATGTTCTTGAGACCTCTTTCTAGAGTTGTCTTCCTAAATCACATTTGAGATAAAAATTAAAGACAAAGATGTAGCATTTCCCACTAATCATATATTATGTTAGTGCACAATGGAATCTCTTTATTTTTCCATATAGGTCTCCATAAATTTGATTATCGGCTAAGTTCAGTCTATAGACTATCCTCCTGACATTCACATCCATCCCATTAATCCAAATATTTGTGATCAATCAATTTGTTGCTCCCTCCACTTAAACAATTCATTCATAGTTTGTTCATTAAATGCATCCTGATTGGCAGAAACCCTCCCAATAGATCTGATGTGTCTACCAAATTAATCACCCATATTTCTTATCTCTCACACCTTCAACCTAGATTTGACTAGTAGAGATTCCAAGCTATCCTGAAGGTATTCCCAAAGATTTTATTCAGTCATCCATAGTACCTCATTGGGACATATTCTAGGACTTACAATTAGCAAACATATATGATATTTAAGTTTGTTGTTGTACTGAAACATATCTTAGATTTAATTTTGAAGTTGTACCATGAATCCTCGAGCATCAAGGTTTTATCTAAAAGCCACTAAAATGTATTGATGACATATTTGCAAATTAGACATTAAGTAATTAGGTCACGCCCTTTACTATGACCCAATAACAATGAAGCTCATTTTACTAGTCCCATGATTAGCATTATTCTCTGCCTTACAGGAATAATGCTATAAATCATCACAGTAGACCTAGTAATGGCCAATCTGAAAAATACAAAATAATGCTTTTACCACCCAATAGCTTGGCTTGACAAAGTCAAAATAAAACATTTGTGGTGCTCCATTATTGTCGTTACTCTTTTATTTTGATATTCATATATGAGCTTGCACTAGCTTGACATGGTTTGACTAGTAATTTATAAATTTACTATTAAAGCTTGCAAATTTCGAATTTGGATATGATCCTTTATTCCATGGAAATCTCGGTTATTGGTTGGCATTACCTATACTTATCTCCATTGGAGTCATAATTCTTGGTCTCCAATGTTCGAATAACTTGAATCTAATTTACCAAATATACATTCTTATTTGTGTCCCTTTATTCTATCACTTCAATCATATTAACTAAATTACAAGGATATATAAATAACCCATAACCAACCCTAACTTGTGAATTTTTATTAATATCGTATTCTTAGTCCCACAAATATAAGTAAACAAATGTATAAAACAATCCTAGTTAACTATTTTCTTAACAAATATTCAAATATATCAATTTGACCGTTGGAAATGGTAGTTGGGGAGGGTATCAATCATGTACTTAAAAAAGAATAAGTTAGAATCATGGATTGGTTATTTTATGTGCATTACCACATTCACCAAATATTAAAGTCTTAACATAATGAATTGATATCATGGCAAAGAGAGAGGTCAAGTTTGTGCATGTCTTGATAAATAAATGTTCTTAATTTAGGCTCATTCGAATGGATGTTTCTTGGAGGAATGTCATCACAACAAGCGAGATGAACAAAAAAATAAAAAATTATATTGGGCATATGGCTGATTTTGTTTTGGAAAGGTTTCAAGATGAGCCTTTATATGGATAACGTCATCATTTTTAGGAGTATTGTAATGTTTTTCTTTCCTTTCTCGAGATATTTTTCTCTGAATTTGTTTAATCTTAACTTTAGATCCATAGTTTTGTTATGAATTTATTTAATCTTAACTTCTCTTTTATCATTAAATTCCTATTTCAATTCCATATGAGAGACAATAGTACCCTTGGTGATGCTTCTAGTTAGGCAAACACCAATAGGTTTGAGGTTTTCAACATTATTATCATTTGAACCAAAAGGGTTTCCTTCATGAAATGATTCTTCACAATCGGTATATAATGAATGATGATATGGTGGTTGGACAAGACTATCGAACGAAGGGTTATGCACATAAATATATGAGGAATTAAAATACTCATGTAATTGGGGATTTTAAAAACCACTCTGATCTAGGAAATGATCATATTCAACCCCTCTATTTTTGGAAATGGTGTCTCACTAGAATATACATGAAACTATGGCGAAAGAGTGATCTTTCAGAGTTCTTACGATGTGACTGGTTTGCGCATGATATTTTAGTTAGGATTTTATATAGATAAAAAGAGAAAATTAAGTTTATGGATGAGAAATGCCATTAAAAACCTTTCATGATAACTAAAAGCTAGACGATGTGACCCTTCATAAGTAACATACTGATGCAAAAAAAGAAATAAATTACGCCATTTAGATTATAAGGAGGAAATTGGCATATCTTTCACATGATATTCACGATATTTACTCATGATAATTTGGTTCTAGGGAATGTCAGACATTGAAAATTTTATGACCATTTCTCTCTCTCAAAGGAGAGATGAGTAGATGCTTCATTGAAATCAATATCTACAACCATCTCTAGATAACCCACTGGAGACTTCTTCATATCAAAAGAAATACGAAAAATACTTGATAACCCCTTTATTATAACACTAAACCAACTGAAGGAATTCCCACTAGTTAACCTTGTGGAACAATTTCGCGCATTCGTCATATGCCTCTATTATCTCGACTCTAATGGATTTAAACTCGATAAGGGGTTCCATTATTAGAAACTAAGAGGGCTTCAGCCAAGAATTAAGTTGAAACATAAAGGAAAAATGCACAACGAGTCGGTAACCAAACCCCTACTTGTCTAACAATGTGAAAAGTATGAACAAGAACAATGAAACAACAAGCTCCTAGTAACATTCAAACCCCAAGAGATTAAATCAAACATTGAAAACTAGGAGGTATGGTACAAATAAATTAATCGTTGTCATATATGAGTGTCCATGAGTAGTCAATTTGAGACAATTGGTGCAAATCAGGATAAAAATCTACGACGAGAATGCCAAATCACCCATAAAACCCTGATAAAAATATCAAAGAAATAACACTTAGCCTGAAAACCATCATTTTTCAGATTATTGATCTGAAACTTTCAAAAGATATATCACCATGCGCATGAATATAAACTCACATTAATCATAAATGAGTTGTCTAGTCAGTAGTATATTTATCCCAAGTCTTATCACAATTTCAAAAATTGAAAGAAAACTGCATGAAAGAACCATTCGAGTCATACAAAGCCAAATCCAAACATTGACATAAAGAAACATTGAAATAGACAAAAAAAAAACCATTGCTAATACAGATGATAGAATAAGAGGATGTGAACAAAAGAACATCGAACTATTTTTTGAAAGGAACCCATATATATTCATTTCAATATTCCCTCCCTCAATTATCTAAAAGAAATGGCTTGATCAACCATTAAAAGAGTGGATCATAGTTCACCATAATGTCAATTACAAAAAGGCATCAGGGGTAAAAAAAATCCATTTCATCTATAAGTTAAACTCTACCCTAATTCAATGTGATTTACAACTCAAGTTCAAGATGACGTCAAACCTAATTTGTAAATTTAAATTGTAAATATGTTCCTTTTAATTCTTTTATTTCTATTTATGCATTTGTAACATCCGAAAGAAACTAAAGGTAATACATATACAAATTTATTGTATATGTACATTTTACTGTATTTTTTTTTTTTGATTATAAGGTTTTGCAGATTTTGAAAACAAATCTTATGAAGAATTATCAATTTTCTTCTGTAATCATATAAGGACTAAAACAATATATCTTATTTTGTTGCTCGATCTATTTGTTCAAATTTTTTAATATAAAGGCTTTTTTGTTGAAATAGTTTGTGTGATTTTAAAGACTTTTTTAGCTTTTTCTTATATCTTTTGATATATTTTTTCCAAGCTTATGTCATTGTTTGATACAATAGTTGAAGACTAAATATTTATTAAATAAATTATCCTAGAAGTTGAGAAATAAAATACATAGTTAAAGGTATGTATTCCTTAGAGGAAACTAGTCTCCAAACATTCATCTTTGTAGTTTCCAAACAACTATAATTATTTCTAGAGAATTATGATATTTAGAATATATTTCCTTTTCACTCGTACCATAGGTCATGTACTTGAAAAATACAAACATATATCTATGCATGCTATCCATTTCCACTATAAAGTAGATTCATTATTATTTTGAGAATAATAATATTCAACTAAATCACTCAAGGGTTACATTATCTCTACCCATAGCTTGATGCATTTCACATCATATCCAAATAATAAGAAATCTCTCAACAAAACTATCGTACCTGATCATAATAACTTTTACCATTTTACCAAACTATTTTTAATAAAAAATGGATTGAAAATGCACCCATGTAGGGCATGACTTCTATACTTTATCACCCCACTCTAGATTTATTCCTCCCTCTCTAGAAAATATGTAAAAACTACACTTTTAAGCAACTCTAGTATATAGGAAATCTCCACAATACTTTAAATGTAATTGACAACCCCAACTTATTGCATTTTTAGTATGGTATCCCCTTATAACTTTTTACATAACATATATAACTCATTTCACATAATGTAAGAAGCAACAATGTAATTTAGCTGGTTTAAGTAAACATAATTGCCATATATGACCATTGTCATCTGTAGACATGATTTAAACAACAATAACACATGCTCATTTCTACGTTTTTGCATCTCTTACTACGAAATATATAGAAGTACCTTAGATTGCATTATTAGGCAAGAGACATTGAATATAAACACACAAAAATAAATACGAAGAGTTTAGTTTATGCTAAAATACGATTATATATGATTCCTTTTTAAAATTTAGCCATATAATAATTTTATTGTACCTTAAAACTACTTCCGATTATTTTTTCTTTTCATGACCACAATCACTTGCATACATGATAATAATAAGACAGAATGCTAACGTCCCAAATTTTGGGATTTCATAAACACACGTAATCACTATTCATTATTGATCATTGTGTTAGGCATTTGCTATGATTTCTAGCTCTCCTATTTGACTTTAGTTGTCACATGCATTAAGGAGAACTTCGTTGAGGACTCCGAGTCACCTAGTTGTTGCTTATGGTGTTAAAATTGAGTTTTCATGTATTTCATTAAGAACTCTAAATCAACTAGTTGTTGCTTATGATGATCAAATCACTTCAACTATGTTTGGGTGTATTACCATGGAACTTCCACCACTTATCAAGTGTCTGCCCATTCAAAGATAAAATTGAACAATGCTTGTTTTTAGGGAGGACATAATGTAGTGATAGGACTATTTTGGTACCACCTACTTGGGTTCTAGTGCTTCATTAAGGGGGTGGATATACGTATTAAAATATATCTATTTTAGTCCAATATTTATTAAGAATTGAGAGGGATTTAAAGAAAATAAGAAAACAACCGATCAATGTATAAAAGATCTAGGTTAAAATATATCTATATTGATTTATGCATTTATTAGAGAATTTTAGTATTAGTATGATGGGTTCTTGTTTTAATTGTAGGAAAAAGTGGATCAAACTTTCATATATTTTTATAGAAACATCCATTTTGATTGTTTCCTCTCAGTTCCCCACATCTGTGCCTAACTTGTTTTCAATTGTCAATGGCTGAAGTTCATCAGATTGGTTTATTGTAAAATGAGCATCAACATTATTTGACGAGTCCTTAATTATGTTTAATGCATCCATTTGTTGAAAAAATATCTTATTTCCATCGACCATATCTTCACTACTATCTATCAAGTTATATAGCTTGGACTTAACATCCTCTATCTCCCTCAAGAAAAGTGTCCTCTCCTGTGTGGAATTTTCCAGTCCTTAACTAGTTTTCTCTAATAGTTTCCTAATTTTATAATTATCATTTTCATTTTCCTCAAATATTACTAGTAGTTTCTCATATTCACCTGCCATTTCCTTCATTTTCAATTGTAGTTCACGCGCTTCATTTGTTAACAAGCTAAATAATCTATCAGAGACTAAATTGTCATCCATGTTTCTCCAAAAGTCAGACTACTCCTAAACATCCACTGTACCTCCCTTGTGGGTAAAAAATATACCATGATGACTTTCAGAAATCTAAATGTCATTTTCCTATCCTTTTTTCTTCATTTCCTCAAGAACTTCAGTTTCTTTTGGGATAAAAGAGCAAAGGGGGCTCCCCTATACAATACAAAGACTTCTGGAAATGTTGTGGAACCTATCTCATTTCAAAAGCCATATATTCTCAGCATGCTCCAAAGAATATGATACATTATTCCACAAATTCACTAATATATTTCTCTCAGATATAGGTTTCTCATGCATCTTAACTAATTTTCCATTCTCTTGGGACATCTTCATGAAATTTGTTTGAAGATTTTGAATATAATCAATCATTTCTTGTTGCCAGAGTTTTAAGTTCTACTATGGATGCTCTGACTTAACATTAGAGGAGGAAAATACAAATTCTGTTTGTGGCATATTTCCATTATTTTATAGTCCTAGTGTTCCCCTTGTCGCCTCTTGATGTCCATCATATTTCATGCGAATTTTTAGATATGTTTTACCATCTTCCAACTATATCCTCAGTTCATTAGAATCCTTTTTAGGCACAATCTTAATTTCTAGTTGTTCAGCCTCATTTCTCAATTCTTGATATTCTATAATGCCCCTTATAGTTGTGTTGAATTCAATGGAAGCCTTATTTTTTGTACAACGCCTTGCCATAGTTTCCTAATTCCATTGTTTTCTTTCATTGCCTACTCATACATGTCAACTAATATTTCATTCTCATCAGTTATCTCCTTTAATTTCATTGTACACTACTAAACATCCATTCATTTATGGATCCCCTCCAGTTCTACTTTTCAATCCCCATTGATACTAGCGTGTTCATGCAATAATGCAGTTTCAACACTACCTCAAATTTATTCTTCATGCCCTTGAATTAAGCTTTCACGGCCTATTGCATTTGTCCCCATTCCATCTTCCATGTGTTGTACATGCTCTATACAGATTCTACTACCTCCAAAATTCCACCACATTCTTCTTGCATCTTCTCTTTATCGCATTGCTTTTTCATATAGCTCAAGAATTCTTTCATTCTCTTCTGATGTATCCTGCAATTTTATTAGTAGTTTTGCAATCTCTTTTCTAAGACGAAGAGCTATATGTTCTACTTCAACATTCATAGAGCCTGTTACATCTGGTCAAATATTTGGGCGATCATCCTTTGTAGACATGTGTCCCTTTCTTAAAAAATTTTGATTCCTTTCTTTAATTTCTTACTCAAGTTCCTCAACTTGATACTTGAATACATGAACTAGTTCTTGGGATTTTTCATTCATTTCATGTCCATATTCCTCAACTTTCTTTATTTCATATAGTTCTTGCATGACTTTCTCATACATGATACTTATTCCTTCATTATCTGCAATAGACTCCTATACATTTTTTGCATAAATCATCAACTTCCTTAGCCAAATAAATGGAATTTCCCCGAGTTTCTGCTTCACATTGATTGGTTGCACTAATTTCTTCAACCAAATATTTAAGCTCCCTTTTCTCTGGTAAACCATCTCTAAATGATGTCCCCTTTGTCAACTCTAGAGAATCCATTGCAGAGTTCAGTTGGAATTCTCCATGAACATCTGAAAGCGTCATCTTATCACAATGGATCATCAAATGATCAACATGCCATTCCAAATTTTGTTTGGCTTCTAGGTAGATGCAAAACTTATTACGAAGATATTTTTATTCCCTTTAGCACAAATTAACATGCCTGTAAAGAAATTCATTCTCCTCACTGATGGAAGAAAGATATTATTATGATCATTCCTTTTGGTTCATAAGGTTTGTGTCTTTCTCATGCATAAGCCTCTATTCCAAAGCTTTGAGTAACTAATCTCCTAATACAACTATCTATTCTAGAATTTTCTCTATCTCTCCACCCTCATAACATTCTTGGTACCTTCTTAGCTCTTTTATCAACCTTATATTTTCCATTTCAACCCACATCACCTGAAGATTTTGATCGATATTGTTATTTATAATTTGTAGCTCATCCATTAACACATTCTTCTCCTCTAAAAGGTGTGCTTCTACAACCATCTTATCAGAAGCAACTGCCTCTAGTCTCTTAAATTTGTCTTCTTCAAAATGAAGCATCATCTTTCCACACTGTGCATCTTACTCACGATGTTTAACAAAATGTTTTAGTTTTTAATTTTTAATATCCATTTCTTTCATTAATGTCTCTAAAGATTCATGTCTTTTCAGAGCTCCTACAAGTGTAGATTCCAAATATGTTTGTGAAGGCCATTTCGTATGACCAGGAAATGGGCTTGCTAGATCTCTCATATCCCATCCATATCATCCAAAAGAGGTCAACAAGGCCATGTTTCCATAGTCATATTCTTGAGTGGGAGGCACTTCTTCGGGATAACCACACATATGACTTACTTCTTCCTTCAACTGTTGAATTTGAATCATCAATGTTATAACATCTCTTGTAGCATCTTCAGTTACAGATGAAGTAGTCCAAATAATTTTTT
>APFE030804901.1:7677-147782 GCA_000404065.3 Pinus taeda
GAGAGAGGGAGGGAAGAAGAAAGCCATGGAGAGTGACAAGTGGAGAGGGAGAGATGGAGAGAGAGTGTGTGTATGTTTAGGGGTGAGATAAAGAGATAAAGAAGGAGAGATAGAGAGAAGGGGGAGAGAAGGAGAGAGAAGGGGGGAGAAAAGGAGAGAGAAGGACAAAGGGAGGGATATAGTAACATAGTTGGAGAGAGAGAGAGAGAGAGAGAGTGATGGGGGAAGAGAGAGGATTGGACGGAAAAGAGAGAGGGGGGGGATTGAATGGCAAAGAGAGAGAGATAGAGAGAGATGGGGGAATAGAGAGGAAGGTAGGAGAGAGAGGGAGAGAGAGGAAGAACGAGAGACAATACTTGAGAGAGAGGAGGAAAGTGATGGGGGAAGAGAGAGGATTGGAGGGTAGAGAGCGAGAGAGAGAGTCATGGGGGAAGAGAGAAGGAGGTAGGAGAGAAAGGGAGAGAGAGAAAGTACGAGAGAACGAACTTGAGAGAGGAGGAGAGAGGGAGGAATAGGGAAATTGAGTTGGAGGGGGAGAGAGGGAGGGATAGGGAAATTGAGTTGGAGAGGGAGAGAGGGAGGGAAGAACAAATACATAGAGATTGATATTGGGAAAGAGAGAGGGAGTGGCAAGGGAGAGACGGAGAGAGTGTGTATGGGGGTGAGATAAAGAGATAAAGAAGGAGAGATGGAGAGAATGGGGGAGAGAAGGAGAGAGGAGAGAGGGAGGAATATAGTAACAAAGTTGGAGGGTGAAAATAGAGAGAGAGAGAGAGAGAGAGAGAGAGAGAGGTGCGAGAGAGACAAAGGAAGAGAGAGATGATGTGAGAGAGTGGAGAGAAGGAGGGAAAGAGAGATGGAGTTTGAGGGGGAGAGAGAGGGAGGTAAGAAGAATGAAATAAAGAGAGAAAGGTGGAGAGATAGAGAGAGAGATAAGGAAGATGGAGAGAGAGGGAGAGAGGACAACATGAGAGAGAGAGAGATAGACTGGAGAAAGAGGCAGTATGTTTTGTGGGTGATATAGAGAGACAAAGGGAGATATAGATATAGATGGAAAGTGAAGAGAGATAAGAATATAGAGAGGGAGAGAGGGAGGGAGGGAAAAATATATTGACAGATATGGAGTAAGAGAGAGTGTGTGTTTGGGGGGTTGAGATAGAGAGACAAAGAAAGAAAGATGGAGGGAGATATAAATATAGATGGAGGGGGGAGAGAGGGAAGACTATTTCTTGCACTAGATGCAATGATTTTAGTGTAAATGTGATTTCTAATCTTATTTAATTGTTTGCACTAGATGCATTGATTTTAGTGTAGATGTTGATTTCTAATGATATTAGATTTCTTTCACTAGATGCATTGATTTCAATGTAGAGGATTTCTATTCCTATTTGATTGCTTGCACTAAATGCATTTATCTTAGTGTAGATGGTGATTTCTAATCCTATTTGATTGCTTGTGTTAGATGCATTGATTTCAATATAGATGTTGATTTCTAATCATATTTGATTGCTTGCACTAGATGCATTGATTTTAATGTAGATGATTTCTAATCCTATTTGATTACTTGCACTAAATACATTGATTTCAGTGTAGATGGTGATTTCTAATCCTATTTGATTGCTTGCACTAGATACATTGAATTCAATGTAGATGTTGGTTTATAATCTTATTTGATTGATTGCACTAGATGCATTGATTTCAATGTAGATGTTGGTTTATAATCATATTTTCTTACTTGCACTAGATGCATTTATTTGAGTGTAAATGTTGATTTCTAATCCTATTTGATTGTTTGCATTAGATGCATTGATTTCAGTGTAAATGTTGTTTTCTAATCTTATTTCATTTCTTGCATTATATGCATTTATTTCGGTGTAGATGATGATTTCTAATTTGATGTAATTGGATGTATGATGGTATATTAATTTTAAAGTGATTGGATTAACATTGTGCATTGATTTCAGTGTAAGAAAAAAAAAATATTGACAATGTACATTGATTTTTGTGTTATAGTCAACCTATTAATATTAGAGAGAAAAAGAGACAAGGTATGATGTTTACTACAATAGCTCAAGCTAAAGATTTAAATGGTTTACGGTTTGTCCTTTTCATATAATCGATATGAAAAGATGACAAAATAACAAGGATGACAATATGAATAGTAGAAGAAAATAGTTTGAGATTAATCACAACGAAGACTATTTGTAATTGACTATATTCTTATTATTCACATTTTCTATCATTCAACACTATTAAATTGTCACTTTACATTCAAAATTTGTATTCCATCATTTTTCATCATTAAAGTTATTAATAGAATTTATCATCTCAACAAACTAAGGTAACTAAGAAAATTTAAAATTAAAATGACCCTAGACATATTTAACATATTTAAAATGATTATATTAATAATCATATGTTTGTTAGATTTTCTTTGGCCACACAAGATTGAAACCAGCCTAGATCCATCTCAACTCTAGATCTTGAGAGGGGTCAAATCTCTCGAGGTGCACACATTTCCTCAAGTTTTGCACTCAAAAAAGAGGTTTGCACCAAGAAATTTGATCCCTCTTGGCGCTTGATAGATCCAGAATTAAGATGGATCTAGGCTAATATTATAATAAGTTTCAAAATTATGATAATAATGAAAAATATTTTTCAAAACTACATATTATAATAAAGCTCGAAACCATTATAATAAAAAAATTAAAATGACTTTATAATATCATTTATAAATATTAAATTTGAGTACAACCATAACAATCATTTTTTACAACCGCATATAATTTTCTTTCTAAAAACATTTATAACTATTTTTAAATTTATAATATATATAGATATATATATTAATTTAAAATAATAATTAAATAGTAATTATTAATAAAAAATGATATACATTAAAAAAATAACAATCTTTAGAAGTTTTTATTAAAATATTATTGTTTTTTTTTTAAAAAATAAAAAAAATGCATTTTATTAAAAATATATTATATTTTCCCCGAATGCGAGTGATTAATGCAGTTTCACGGCGACAATCCTCTGGGCGGGCAAGTGCTATAGATACATGGCCTCTCGCACTGCCAACGCGAAGCCCACCACCAACATTTATGGTCATTTAATGAAGCATGATTACCAAAATTCCTTAATGGAGGGAGAAAGCCGAGGCCACCTACTTCTAGTTTTGGACCTCAATATGGAGAATAACCTACAACCTCCTCCTGTTCTGCCTCCCCTCGCCTGCAATTGCCTTCCAGCAGCGGCACAGCAAAGCTCCAGAACAACTTCAGGGAGACGTTGTCAGCTTCTATGCTGCATTGAGTTCTTTGAAGGTGCTCATTTCTCCCATAACCCGCTCTGCCATTACCAATTTGTTGTCTCTGGTCTCAATTCTGCCTATGGCACTCGTATTCCCCACTCCCCCGCCTTCCCAAACCACTCCACCCCAACTCCAACTCCTACCTGCACCCAGTGTACTGGTATCTACCCTATCAACATGCCTCGCCTCAAGCACAGAATGAGAAGTTGTAGGCGAAGCAGTCGTGGGAGAGAAATACGGCCGCCCTCACTTTCCCGCCTAATTCAACTCAGGCTGACTCCTCCTCGCCTACATCTACGGCTCCAAGCAGGGGTCATTATCCTAATACTCGTAGTGGAAAGGGAAGGGGACAAGGCCAGAGAGCTAGACAATGTCATATAGCGGAAACCCAGTACCCTCAAACCAACTCTAAGCCATGGCTGAACCCCTCACATTCCACTCAATTCCAATTCAGATGCACCTTAAACTGCCCCTATATCATTGCCACAGTCTCTATTGCCTTCCGGGAGGAGCCTCAATGCAATATTGTCCAAGCCAGCAACATTAGGAACATGAATGGTGACAGCAATAGGAGCAGCTCACAGGAGGAGGTTCGAAAAAAACTGGAAGCAGCTCGCCCCAACTAGGAAGCAATGAACCCGGCGAGTGAATACCCAGGAGGACATGGGAAGGAGACAGCAGGAACAAGCATTCCAGATGACACTGGGAAGCAGGATGCCACGACAAGTGGCCAGCAGCAAAACGACGATGACCCATCTGACTACGGGTGTCAAATCGTGGAGGAGACTCCGCCCGAGGATGATCCTTGGGCTTACGGGTGTCGCATCGTGGAGGAGACACCACCACCTGCTGACACCTAGACGGCTCTTCTTCCTTCTCCAGGTTCCATGTCATCAAGTTTCTTCTGATGAATGTCTCATGTGATGGTTATTACGTGGCATTTGGTTTTGTCTGGTTATTTTCTGTTACGCTGGAAAACTCTCAAACTTGGTTTTTTTTTTTTATAAGTTGGTTTTCCCTGAATGGATAGCTCAAACCTTCTTGAGACTAGTTTCCCCGCATGGGCAGTTTAAATTTTCAATCACTGATGGCTAAAGCTTAGTTATTCTCTGTTACAATTTCTGCAGAGGCTTAAACCTCCTTGTAACATTATTTTTGTATCTTTAATGGAAATGGTCATACGTGAATGACTTACTTAACGCAGTTGAATCCCAAAATGATATCTAATATAATGCACTGCGTAAACCCCATACTTATATATATATTATTTATATTTTTAATAAAATAAATATAATAAATGATTTGAAAAATATATAACATCATAATAAGAATATGAGGGAGAGAGCAAATACGGTGTATTTTTAATGTAAGATGTAAAGAATTTTGAATTTGTGTGGAAACCAAATACAAGCATCATATTCGCCCTGATATAATATTTTAAACAAGGAAAAGAGGAAGACCATATATAGGTCCGTCTTCAGTGAATAACGTGGACATTTTATTTAAGCCGTAAAGACTTTTTGAATTTGTGTGGAAAACTATACATAATATTTATATTCTTCGCTTTATTTTTCTAAAAGAGTACTGAAGATATTTTCATCAAAGTTCTTATTAATTTGAGGTTAATAATATATTAATAAATAAAATATGTTAATTTTACTATATTTATCTTCGCTTTATTTTAAAGGTGGTCAAGAATTTTATAAAAGTTAGGTTAAATTAAAAGTTAGTATAAATAAAAATATTTATCATTTAATTTAATTTTGATTTTAAAATATAGTATAAAAATTATTATAAAGTGAGTTTTATATATCAATTCAATGTTTGCTTCTCGTGACCATTATGATTTAAAATAGAATATATATATGCAAATCATGTCTAGCTTGTCTATGACTTAGAATAGAATATATATATATATATATATATATATAAATATATATATATATGGAGTATAGAAGTATGTTGCAATGTCTTGTCTTGTTATGTAATATAAAAATAAAAATAAATAATAACCTTATGTTAACTCATGGCATTGGCACATGGTATTCATGTCAAAAATATAACTTATTTAAAGGGAAAAGACTCTTTAAAGAGGGAAAGACTGGCTTAGGTCCATCTTAACTCTGGATCTACCAGGTGCTTAGAGGATCAAATCTCTTTTCATTCTAAAAGAGATTGGCACCTCAAGAGATGATCCCTCCCGACACTTGGTAGATTCAGAGTTAAGATGGATCTAGATTGGTTTAAGAGGTTTTGAAGATATTCTCATGAACAAATTGAAAGCAATTAACATAAATCTATGAATTGCTTTCAATTTGTTCATGAGAATATCTTCAAAACCTCTTAAACCAATCTAGATCCATCTTAGTTCTAAATCTACCAAGTGCAAGGAGGGATCAAATTTATTGAGGTGCAAACCTCTTTTAGAATGGAAAGAGATATGATCCTCTAAGCACGTGGTAGATCCAGAATTAAGATGGATCTAGGCCAATCTTTCCCTCTTTAAAGAGTCTTTTCCATATAAATAAGCTATATTTCTTTTTTTTTTTGTTGATAAGTGGGTGAATCTTGAAAATCACTCTTACCCTGTGGCTGAGAGGCCACGACTCAGGGGCACCTAAGCCGTCAAAGTCACCCGGGGATCGCACCCGGCCTGAGCCGCACCAATGGAAACTATGCTGGATTTTTTGGTATCGGCGAGACTAGAATCGGTGACCTTTGCATATGGAGCGCCTTAACAGTGCGCTCCTTCACTGACTGTTCTATATCTCTTTGATCATATAAATAAGCTATATTTCACGTGAATACGATGGGTCAATACCATGGGTTAACATATGATTAATTATTATTATTATTATTATTTGTATTTATATTACATTACAACAGAAGGACATTACAACATGCTTTTATACTCAATATATATATATATATATAACTATTTTAAAGTCAGGGTAAGCCATACACATGAATTGATATACTAAAAACCCTCTTGTAATAATAAATCTCTAAAATATATTTTAAAATCAAAATTAATTTTAAAAACAAATATTTATTATTATTATTATATCCAAAAAAAATATTTATTAACTTTATAATTAACATTAACCTTTATGGAAACTCTTAACACACCTTTAAAAATAAAGCGAAGAATACAATACCAAAATTAATACTATTTTTATCTTTTATGAAAATCTTAACACGCCTTTAAAAATAAAGTGAAGAATCCAATATCAAAATTAACACTATTTTTATTTATTAATATATTATTAACCTCAAATCAGTAGGAACTTTGATGAAAATATCTTCAATACTCTTTCAGAAAAATAAAGCGAAGAATATAAATATTATGTATAGTTTGCCACACAAATTCAAAAGTCTTTATGGCTTAAATAAAATGTCCACGTTATTCATTGAAGACAGACCCTTTATATGGTCTCCCTCTTTTCCTTATTTAAAATATTATATGGGGGCGAATATGATGCGTGTATATGTTTTCCACACAAATTCAAAATTCTTTACCTCTTACAATAAAAATGCACGGTATTTGCTCTCTCCCTCGTTTTCTTATTAGGATGTTATATATTTTTCAAATATTATATAATATTTTTAATAAAATGTATTTTTTATATTATTTAAAACAAAATAATAATAATTTTAATAAAAAATAATAATTAATAAGATCGTTAAAAATACATATATTATTACTTTTATTAAATAATTATTATTTTCAAAAATTTAAATATAATATATATAATTAAGAATGGTTTATAAATGTATTTGGGAAAGATTAAATTGTATGCCAGTTGTAATTATAAATATTAAATTGGAGTAATGATGTGTTATGATCGTTTATTCAAAATTTAAAATCTATAAAATAATATCATAAACATATATTAATTTTTATAATAGTTTCATTATTATTATAATATGTAATTTCGAAAAATATCTTTTATTATTATAATAAGTTTGAAACTTATTATAATATAAAATTCTGAAAAATATTTTATGGTGATGATGATAATGGTGGTGGTTAACGTCTGAGACCAAGCATTGATTTATCAGACCAAAAAACAAATTATTTATTTTGATTTAAGATTTTATTCCTATGCTCAAAAAACTTGGAGAGAAGTCTCCCAAGCTCACTATAATTTTGACATTGTAAAAGGCTAGAAAGGTCAGTATTGTAACAAAGATTGTGAAACTGAGATCTAATGTGGTTGTAAGAGGGCACTCTAAGTGGAAGTGGTTTTCATCCTCAATATTCCTATTCTCACATATATAGCAGATCCTTTCCATCCACATGTTTAAGCATAGACATAACATGTAACTAAAAAAATCTAATACTTAGTGAAGAGGCTTAAAAAATAGTTTATTATTCATAATATTTATTTATCATTACTCATGGGTCACTTTCCATATCAAGAATAATTTATTATTGATCACTTTCCCTATGAAGAATATTTTTTTATTATTAATATTTATTTTATTATTAGTCATTCTATTCATAATATTTATTTATTATTATTCATGATCACTTTCCATATCGAGAATAATTTATTATGGATCACTTTCCATAAGAAGAATATTTATTTATTATTACTCATTCTATTGGCTTATTATTCATAGAATGGTCACTTTCCATATCGTTTCTATGAAAATTCCCGAAATCGTGAAAAATGTTAACAAATTTAGAGAATGTCAGTCCAGTCAAATCAATTCGTTTTTCCGTCAGAAAAACATGAGAAAACACACCACTTGCATAAGAGGCTGCCAACACTCATATATTCCTCGCTTCCATTTCAATTAATGTTCACTGTAAAACCTTTTCTCCAAGAATAAATAGTAATAACTGCAACTCCAATCATCTGCAATTTTCGAAGGGGCACCTGCATTGCAAACTCACATTTCCCAGGTATGTGAATTATTTATCTATTTCCTTCATTTTTTTCGCCGAACATGAAAGACATGCTTAGAGATATTTCATTTCGTTTAGAAACTGGTTTAAATTCGCTAGCATTCAGTGCTAAGAAATTGAAATTAACTTAAAGATTACAGTATAGTATGTCGGAACTGATACTAAATGCAGATCTAGAAACCGGTTTAAATTCGCTAGCATTCAGTGCTAAGATATTGAAATTAACTTAAAGATTGCAGTATAGTATGTCGGAACTGATTCTAAATGCAGATCTGCAACACTTTGCCGGAATTGATCTTAAACGCAGATCGGCAACAATTTGCCGATAGAAAATATTTGTTCGCCTGACTACATTTCAGATAATGTTATCCAATATCATTAAATTAACAAGTCTTTCTGATCAAATTTAAAGGGAACCGCTAATTAGCGTCCGCTTAGTATCCTGCCTGCAAAAACCCTGTCTTCCCTGGAATCGAACTTTTGTTGTTCTGTCTCCGAGCCGCAGGATTAGTCTTTTTAGAGCAGACAGGGTAAAGAATAAAGTTTCAGGAGGAGAGGGAGGAGAGGGAGTTTTAGTGAAGAAAGTGTTTCTATTGAATTTCCGCTTAAAAACTTGAACATTAAGATTTAAAGATGCGAGTTGTGGGACGTAAACGTGTTGCCCTTTTGCTTCTTGATCCCTCTACTCTCACGCGTAAACAATAGCCTGTACAATTTACTATAACTATGAAAATAAAGATTAAAGAGATTTTAGGAATTCGTGATCCTTCTTGTACTTATGAAGTCCTTATATGCTTGACCATTGATTGAATTAATCGCTGTCTTCAGCTCCAATGGATGTCACATTAGAACTGCATTTTCTTTTTGTTTGAATAAATTTTGAAGAGTAAGGGTTACTTTTGAACTTTTTTTGCTCTAGTGAAGGCTCTGTCAAATTTATCTCCTTGTTTATTAGATTTAGATGGCCGGTTTCTCATAATGAAGGCTTTACGCTTTAAGTCAGGGCTGTTCACAATGATAGGCTTTACGATTTCAGTCATTGAGTTCTCAGTGACCTGGGGGAAGGTGTGTGAATGGTGAAAGATCATTGAATTTCTGCCAGCTTATTAGGCCTGAGTAATGCAGATTAAAACCGAAAAATCGCTGTTTTTCCTTTGTCTTCCTTAGTGTGTTAATAGTTAGGCGTTATAACAATTGTTCTAGTTTTATATCATCAATAAAATAATACATATTACATGATATCTCAGTGTTTGATAATGTCCATGACATGATATAACAAGGATTGTAATTCTCCATTCTAAACTTATAAAGCAACTTTGCAGTCACATAGTTGGATGGGAAATAATGATTTTGTGCTACCTTTGCAAACTTGAATGCCTGGGCGGTGATGTAGTAAACCTTGGGCAGCGATTTCAAACGTTTTGTGGAAATTCCTCTTCGTTGAAGTATTTTCAATGGTTGCATATTCTTGTCAAATAATAATCCGATACAACCATCATCATAATAATGGTTTATTTTTTAACTTAATAGTTTACTTTTAAACTTAATATAAAAGGTAGGGTTTAAAGTATGCACTAGGATCAAATTGACTCATAATGACAAAATTGTTTTGATGCTAATTATTTTAGTAATGAGTGCAGAGGTTTTTCTTTAATTTATTTTTTGGTTTGTATAAATTTTTTTTAGCTTTTATGGTTTTTTGGTTTGTATAAATTTTTTAGTTTTTATGGTTGTTCTATGTATAATATTTTTTTTTTAATTGTTTAGTTTTTATGGTTGTTTCATATATTATATTTTTCTCATTTAAGATGATATTTTGACATTCAATTGATGCATTTACCTACTAAAATGAGTTTTAATGACAAACTTTTCTTATAGTAGTTATTTTAGTAATTACAAACATTTATTCCTAGTTTATTCTTTTTACTTATGCAAATATTTTAGTTACAAGGCTCAATTTATATTTGTCAATAGATTTGTGTGGACTTGATTGACCTGCATTTTGTTTGACACACTCATTCGAATCCTATTGTTTTCTTTCCTTAAGGTGGAAGTGGCTCCCATGTGCAATTTCTTCTCAATGCATTATATTCAACTTGCATTGCATCTCCTCAAATTTCAAATTGAAGAATTAGCCCCACAACTCCTAGTAGGTAGGGCATTTACATGTTGACCCAATAATAGCAATAACATCACATGTTGGTTGGAATAAAAGAATAGTATTTGTGATACTCAAATGTATGTTTCTCCAAATAGACATATCCTCCACAACCCTATTTGCTTACTTATTCTCCTTTTTTCTAAACCATTGACCAGATAAAAGGCCACACCCCATATTTTGTTCTTGGAACAAAGAAAGGTGAGATCCTCATGGAAGGTGAAATAATGGATTCCTTTTCATTGCCTTGAGTCCCAAATATGCATGTAGTTCTTGAGGATCGAGCCACGCCATCAACAAGTTCATCTTTGGTTGTAGCTACCTCTTTCATATTTTTATCCTTTTCATAAATATCATCATGGGAGATTGGCATAATCATTGGGGTTGATGTGACAAAAATACCAACATCATACCCTAGGATTTTAGCTAAGTGGTACCTTAATTGGCTAACCCCTCTTGTCATTTGTTATTCAGATAATTTATAGGACAATCTTTGTCGGTTTGTCCCATACTCAAGATCATCATATTTCCAAATTGGGTCTAAAGAATTTGGCATATAGGCAAGACAATACTCAACTTCCAACACCAAACCTAGGGAAAAATAAAATTTAGAAGAAAATGAACATCAAGCACTACAAGAAAAAAAAAAAAAAAAAAAAAATTGTTCGACAAGCCATGAAAAATATAATAAGAGGTAAGCAACATGGACTTTGAAAACTTTGCATACTTCGTAAAAAAAGAAAGTAGTTAAGGGGGTGGAGTTTGAGGAACAAACATAGGATCTAAGAATATCATCATGCACAACTGGAATAATGTTTGGGCTTGATGCACCACAAATCCCAATATCATGCCCTAGGATTTTAGCTAAGTGGTACCTTAATCAGTTAACCTATCTTGTCATTTGCTAACCACACAATTTACAAGACAATCTTTGTTGGTTTGTCCCATCTTTACTTTCATCATATTTCTAGATTGGACCCAAAGGCTTTGGCATATTGGAAAGACAATACTCGACTTACATCTTCAAACCTATAGAAAAAGAAAATTAAAAAAAATATTGAACATCAAGGATTGTTGGAAAAAAAAATAGCATGTTGGTAAATTGTTCTATGATCCATTAAAAAATATAAGAGGCAAGCAATTTGGACTTTGAAAATTTTGCATAAATCTAATGAAAAATTAGTTAAGAGTGTAGAATTTGAAGATAAAACCTAGAATTTGAGAATAATACCATAGGTAGATAGCAATCGATTTGTGTTTTAATAAATAAAGCTTTAATGGTGATGAGAGTAATGATTTAGCCCTCCTAAATTTGGTTAATGATAATGATAAGAATCTTCCCTCTGATTCATCAACAGTTGCAAAGACAAAGGAGAAAAATAACCAAAAATCAGCCTTTAAGATTCCTTAAATCCCCTTAGCATATTTTTTTCGATGATGTTGTGATTATTTGGTGTTTATTGAAAAAAAAAATCAAGCTTTAAGGACCAAAATATCAAGAATGTTTGACATCGTGATTATTTGTGATTTTGGTGTGCTTTTATTCCCCTTATCTAAAGTAACATCTCTACAAACAATTACTTTCTTGTTACTCAGAGCATATCACTATATGCTTTGGACTCTAATCCATGGCCCACAATATATATTATCTACTCTTATCTTCCAGTATATGCTTATCTTAGTTGTGGATGTGAGTATAAGTTCTACAATCAAAAGGTTTGGAATTTTCATAATTGGAGTTTTCAACTTGACCATGTTGAGATTTGGTAGCTCCAAAAGTATTTTTGAGTGGAAAAGCCCTTGGGGGATTTGTGGTTTTGATTTTTCTATTTTGGACCCAAAGGAGCATGCTTGAAACCCAAGAAAATGAATTTAATAAATTTAATTTAATTATCCCTTAGAGGAAATATCAACCTAAAAGTGCCTACGAAATTTTCATGTGATTTCCATCCCATAATATGTAAACCAGTCAAAATCATTTAAATTTAAAAAGAGGTATATGTAAATATTTTGGAGGGAAAAGAAGAAAAACTACTTTTTTAATTGTATTTTTGGCTTATCTCCTTATAAGTTTATTCAAACTTCTAGTGTAGACACTTGTTGGATGTGGAAATAAATTCCACGTCCAATAAATACCCATTATGCATACTTTTGAGAAGACCCACATTTAAAAAAAAAAATGAAGATACATTAAAAATGAGCGTTCAACATTTTTTTAATGTATCTTCAATTTTTATCAATATGCGTCTTCTCAAAAGTATGCATAATGAGTGCTCGTTGGATGTGGAATTTAATTATGCATCCAACAAGTGTCTACACTTGAAATTTGAGTAAACCTATAAGGAGATAAGCCAAAAATACAATTAAAAAAGTAGTTTTTTTCTTTTCCCTCCAAAATTCATAACTCTTATTTTATTATATTTACTATTATTTTATTATTTTTCCTTAGGAGACCACTTTAAGGCTGAAATTTCTTCTAATGAGTCAAGTCGGCTCAGGTCAACCAACAAGGCCAAGGGACACACCCCTTAGGATTTCACATCCCTTAGGCAAGTATAAATAGAGGCCAGAGGAAAGGCTAAAACATAATAATTGTGAAGGACACCACTTGTGTGGAGAGATCAAGGAGGAGTCACAATCGACTTAAAGGAGGGAGAGGAAAGATGAATTATGTGGAACAAGTCGAGAAGTAAAATTTCGTGGAAGGGTTAGGAGCAAGGGTCGAAGTGTTGGTTGTAGGTTGTAGACCACATATAGGTCGCGGGGCTGAGGGCCTATTTTTTGGCTGAAGTCTGGGACTGTGTTTAAAGGAGGCAGTAATCTCTGCTAGAGAAAGGTCACATCCCTGAAAGGATTGGTTTTCCCTAGCCACAACACTTAAAAGGATTGTAATCTATAGGGAATGTTCCCTAGTTACAACTGAGTAGGGCGTTGAAAGGTTAAGTGAAAAGTCAAGTGGAAACCTAGTTGATAAGGAGATATGTCGAGCTTAAGGGGACCTTAACCAAGGATAAAATGGGTAAAAACGAGGTTTGTTTAAGGTTACCAAAGTGGACAGAAATTTGTAGTCATGATGGATAGTGAGCTAGTTGCAAAGGACAACAATAGCCAAGGACAATGGGTTAAAAAGCTCTACCCAAGTATATACAACAAGTAAATTAAGTGTTGTAAGTTTTTTCTTTTTGGTAGATGAGGGCAAGCTAATGGACTAGGTCTCAACCCTAGGTGTACAAGTCAAAAGATAGACCTAATATTGGCAATTGTATATGGGATTGTAAAGGACCATAATCCCTAGTATGAGAGCCCTAAGATCTTCTTATTGAAGGGCTAATAAGAAATAAGTTTTGGGCCATAAATTCTTGTGTACTATATTGATCTCATTGGTGTTATATTTTCATTTTGCAAGTCATTTTAAAGTTAGGCACTACTAGTGTGTTTATGTTCCTAGCTAAGGCATAGACTAGACCTAGGGTGCGTGGAAATTCTAACAAACCAGGATTTTTCTGGAGTTGTATTATGTTTACTTCATAGGACTTCATTTTAGCAAAAGGTTGTAGCTTGCACAACTTCTCCATGGAATTCATGTCCTAAATTTCACCCTTGTGACATGCACTAAACCATTTCCTTTTATGTTATATATTGTTCTCTCCCCCAGCCATTTTGATTTGTAGTGTAGAAAGAGGTTATGTCTATGAATTCCTTTTGTCCTAGGAATTTATTTGACATATACTTTCAGCCTTTGTTGGTTCATAGAGTTTTGATTTTCATTCAACTCTACTAGCACATTAAATTTAATGAAGCCTTCAAAATTTTGTGATTTTAATTTGAGGAAATAGAACTATTTTTTTCTTGAATATAATCTATGGAAATTGATAAATATTTTGCTTCTCTTAAAAATTGTGTTCTCGTTAGATCAAAAAATTCGTTTTGAAAATGTTTTGAGTATATGATTTGCTTGTGTTGCACCGTCTTCAAATTTGGTAATGTTTTTTTCTAGCTAAACATTCATTGCATATGCCTTGATTTCTTGAATTTTTGAAGACCTAGAGCCATGCTCTTCTTTTTCAGTAAATTGAGATAAAAGAAATGGCCTTGTATCTCTCATTCCAATGTTGATTTTCAAACATTCACTTGAAAGAAAGTTCTATTTTTTTTCAACTATGCCTTCAAATATGTATAGGTAGTTTGGTCTAACATCCCTAGTGCCAATCTATTATTTTTGTTTTTTATTATACCTTTCTTTTTATTGAAGCCAATTATGTTATTTCATTATAATTTGACTTGTTAAAATTAAAGTCTATGTAATAGTCAGGTACATAAATATCAATTTTGATTTAGTTAACTATATTCTTTGAAATCTTCATAAGAATGGCTCCTTTTCCTTTCACTTTGTACAAATTGTCATCTCCAAGTGTGACATTGTCAACACTTCAACTTTCAAATTTTGAAAACCACCCGTTTTTAATTTCTAACATGGTTAGTGTTACATGAATCTAGATACCAAACATCCTTAAGTGCATTTGAATGGGAGTTTATAATTAGATAATCATCATATTCTTATTCAATATACTAACTTTTGTTACAATTCCCTCTATCTCATCCTCTATTTCTATTTGCACTACCTCAGTTTCTTTGTTGATCTCTTTGTTTCTTATGACATTCTTCTTTATTATAAGAAATTTTTCTACAATCATTGCAATATGTCTATGTACTGACATTAGCATCAAACATACCTTATATAGGGAAATTAATGCTTTCACCATTGCCACATCCATTTTTTCTATCTCTACCTCAACCATCACTTTTACCTCAACGACCCTCTCTAAATGAAATGATTTTGTTCATTGGTTGACTCTCTTTTACATGCAATCCAAATTCCTCCAACTAAAGCATCCCCACAACTTCATCATATAGGTGAAAACATGTCTTGGAAGACATACAAAATGGTCATAAAATTTGCAATTTAGTTGGGGTAGTCATGAATTCATCATCTAGAATTTTCTCTCCACTGGCATGGAATTGTTTTAAAGTTCCTTTAAGTTAGTTGAAATGGTTTCCAACAGTGTTTGTGTCTACATCTTTGTGTATGATAATTGGTTTCTCATAATTATGACTCTCAATATGTTATTTGATGTTTGGCTTTGAATTTTTTTCATTCTTCATATTGGCCTTGAATATGAGACAAAAGCACATCAAAAATAGGAACCGTGAATATGACAAATGCATTTTTATTCTTCTTTGAACATGCATATGTCATTGGACTCAAAATCCTACCCCTTACGAAAAAACATCTTGCTCCTTTAATAAATTAAGGGACAAACATCTTGCTCCTTTCTCCAATAAATTTGGAGACAAACATCTTGCCCATTTCTCCAATTAATTATTGGAATGTAGCAAATTATACCTCAGCTTTAAAATTGAGGACATGAAATTCAGTCTTTTTTCATGTTCACAAAAATCTCTAATTGGAATTTCAAGCTCAGCGCCCCAGAAACCCTACCCCTGCCCCCCGCCGCCGCCCTTGCCAAAAAAAATGTTGATTGCATTGAATGTTTGAGATTACTACTTTTGAATTTTTGCTATTATGCTTTTTGGTGTGTCCAACGTTCTCAACAGTTTGAAATTTGCACATTGCCAGGGTATTTCACGACTCTATTTCCATCATCAAGACTTATTTTGTTTGCAATTTAACGGGAATGTTAGTCTTTGCATTGCATCTTCCTTATGTTCTTTTGGAAGCTTATATTTGACAATCTCATTGTTGCCTCTATTTTTGTTTGCTAGTCTACTTGTGTTTGCAATTTTGTTAAGGAGCTTCTCTCTACATTGTGTCTCTTTTCTATGATTTCTCTTCTTGTGTGACTTTTTTCTTCTCCTAGTGTGTTTTCTAAAAGTGGGCTTCCGCTCATCGAATTCCTTTATATCTCTTTGTTGGATTCTATATATGTATTTACATTCTCTTTGTGTTTAATAGGCTTATCATGTATTCTTTGTGTTTGATAGCTTGTTTTTTTTTCTTTTTTTGTTTGTTTAATCTTTATAAAAGTTTCCTGGAGGTGTTTGTATTATTTGTGTTTAACATGCTTATCATGTATTCCCTGTGTATTTGACAACTTGCCTTTTCTTTCTTGTTATTTGTTTAATCTTAATCAAAATTTCCTATGCTTAAGACTTCAAAGAAGAAAAAATACACTTTCTTTCAAAGTTTTCATTTTGACTTTTTTTTTTCTCCTTTTCTCTGGCCTCTAGGTTTTATTTACTAATCTCTAAGTGTTAGATGTGTGAGAAAAAAATTGAAATGGTCAAGTGCATTGTAATAATTTGATTTGTAATGGTACATACAATTGTGTTCAAAGTTAAAAAAGGGTTGTACATTGTGTCTGAAATCAAGAGTTGTAAGAGTGTTAAGATGCTACTTTAAATATGTTATAAAGTGATTGTGTTAATTATTTTTTAACTTAAAATAAAATTAATTTAAAATTTGTTAAGATTTATTTTAAATAGATACAATTATATATATTAAATGTTACTACTACAAATTCAATTGTATTATAAATATATTAAGATAAAAAAATATTATAGATTTAAATTACAATTTTGATAAAGATTATTAAGATGACCGTATATTTACAAAAAAGGGAAAAATTAGATATTATTTTTTTTTAAGTAAAATATTTCATTATTTATTTATTATTTTCATTGACAATATCTATTTATTATTTATTTTTTTAACTCTTCTATATAAATGTATATTGCTTGATTTCATAAGGAGCATAAATGTGTGTTACCTAACTTCATGAGATATAAGAAAAAAAGAGAAAAAATTAACTAGTTGTATTAACTTGATGTATAATGGTAAGTCAATAGCCATGAAAATGCTTATGTGTCATTTAATTTATGTAATACTAAGAATTTGTAACACCAATAAAAAGTGGAAGTTGCAAACGCACTACATAAATTTTGAAACGGAAAAATAGTTTGGAAACCCTTGATTTCATCTGTTATGTGAAAAATATTCTCAAATTATGAAATCTAGACCATCTATACATTTTTATTTTCTAAAGAATGGAAATTCTGGAAGCCCTATTCCAAAATAAATATATTGAAAATTATACATAAATAAACATTATATCTTAACACGATAGATGGCATATTTAAAAAAAAATTAAGATAGTTGAGATAATGTTTTCATTGCTCCATGTTGAGATTGTTTTCATTGCTCCATGCAAAATGATGTCATAGCTTTAAAAAGCAATACAAGAAAATACTCCCAACCTTCCATTTCTGAATTACCATTTATTAATTTCATGTATAATATTGATATTTATAGTGTATAAAGTTATTATGATGGTTTTATATTTAATATATTGATCATTAGGTATAAATAAACATTATATTTTAGATAGAAATAAATATTATATTTTAATATAGTGGATAAGATATTTTAAAAATATTGAAAACAACACAAATGATGTTTTGACAAGCCACACAAATAACACTCAAACATATTTTATGTTATTATAGAAATGGAAGGTTTTAAGTATCTTTTTGTGTTGTTATTAAGGTCATACCATGATGTTGTATGGAGCAACCCATTTTTTAACCATAAAAGTTGGATAAAACTAGTACCGACAGCCCACAATCCAATACTAGTGGTAACTTGTGACCTGACAAAGATCAAGTCTTCTGGAAACACTAGATCCCACTCTAAGAGATACCTACCCTACCCTTCAAACCACATCACAACATATCGATAAATATATGAAAACTAATATATCCAAAATCCCTCGACATTTTAAAAAGTACCACCCAAAGAAAATGCTCCAAAGATAATGCTTTTGCCATACATGGTCATTGTCCTCTCTTGTTGGCAAAGTAATAGAAAACTTTGTAAGAGGACTAATGTCCAAAGTCCTCCTCTAAAAATAACACTACCCAAAAGTGATGCTTTTGTTGTCCATCACCACTGCCCTCTCTAGTTGGCAAACTAATAGCAATCGACAAAGTATATTATGTTGATATTGTTGCTCGACATAACTGTTTGACTTCCGAGGCCATACAGTGGATCGAGAGAGACTGGACGAGGGAAAAATGTTGAGGTAATGTTTTTTTGTATACATGGTTAATGTTGCGCTTTGTTGGCGAAATAAACAACAAGATTGTTGCTCGTTATCTCCCAATTTCACCCTCTTATTGCCGAAGGATGACAATATTGCAAAAATCTTCGAAACGCAGTCTAGCGAGTGTTCCTACGGCCAACAATGCCCCTCACTCTAGAATCAATGATTCTGATTCAAGCAAGGTGTTCCTATAATTTATGCATATCTTCAACTAAGATCTCGTACTCAAGATATTGTAATAGTGATATTATAAACAAAATATTTTAATAAGGTTTTGTGAGGATCTTAATTCACGATTGGTTGGTCTCTGTATGTCTCTATATATATTGGACAAACGAGTCAAAATGTTCATAAACAGAGGAAAAAACTTGCTCTCAAATGGGGAGCCTGAACTACTTCCACTTGACAACTTACGCAAAAATAAATTTTAGAGGAAATGGTAGATTAAACATCCTGCTAAATATTAATTTCAGATCATGATATCACATTATTTAATGATAGCAACGAGTGATGAAAGAATTTTCATAAAAGCCATGAAAAGCCACAAAAGACAAGTAGTCGGAGCAACAGGTCACTTTATTAATCACAGTTGCTTGATTATAGTAGTATGGGAAATCTAATATCCAATTTCCTCTCAATTACAAACAAATTCTAGGGATTGAAAAGAATCCATGTTTTAACTCCTGTCTACCCTAAAGTTCTAGTAGGCAGAATCTTCAATAGATTAATAGCGCAAACTGTCTCTTACAAGCTCCTTGGTGGTGACTTTGTAACTATGGACATAAAAGCGTGAAAAAAGGTGTGGGGATTGATACATTAAGAAACAAAGAAGAATAGAAATCAAGATACAAAAACCCAAGGATAGTTACCAGTGTCAGAAGAATCTTTTGATCAATCCACCCTTTGTGGTTAAACACAAAAGCATAGGCGTCAGGCATGCCAACTAACCATTTGAGAGGACGAAGCCCATCCACAATTTCACATATATTTATCCAAGAAATTGTCTAATACATGGTTGATTAAGGATGGTGTTCAATTTTCCCTACAAATCACTTCCTCAACATTCAAGTATTTACAATAGCTTTTTGTTGTTACTAAGCTTCACCAACCATATCAACATTTATTTCTCTTGTAGTGGATTCCATCTTATTCTTACCCATGTTATCCCTTTTGGTTTCACAGGCTTTTGTCCTTGGCATGTCTAATTTTTATTTCCATCCTCATGATTAAGCATGTGCCTTCCCTAATTATACAATCTCACATCTCTCGTTCATTTCTACTTCATCTCATCTTGTTTTCTCCACAACATGTCCTTCGCATTTGTTTTAGTAGTTGTGCTTTATTTTTTTAGAGGATTGACCCTTGGTTGCCTCATTATACTCCTACCCTTTTAATTTTAAATATTGAACCTTCTTTTAACAAAAAGATGAGCCAATACATCCAATATTAGTTAAATACACGAGGGGCACTTGCCACGTGGTGGTTTATGATTGTTTTAACTGTATGCTAAATCATGTTGTCTAATGTACCCAAGGCTAGCTGAACTTGTTACATGGTATGCTTTCATTGGTTCCTCTTCCCCGGTATGAACATTAATGTGTTGCCACATGTATTCTTGTACTTCTTTGGCACCCAAAGGCGGTTGGGGTAAATGAACATAAGGGCATAAAGGGGTCCTTTAGAACACCCACCGAAATAGCTTGCAATCGTTCACCCGTTGGGGTGGGCTATCTGGGAAATATCAAAGAAGAAAGGGGAGCACCCTTTAAGACTAACAATATTTTTGATAGCCCTAGTTGCACCCATTCGCTCCCCCCCTCGCACTCCAACATGATGCCACATGTCTATGCACCAGTGGTCCATTTTTCTTCTTCCAGTCAATCCAACCATGCACTTGCATTGCCAAAGTGTAGTTGCTATGAGGTTTTCCTTGTGGTGCCTAACGATTTGTCTACTTGTATATTTATACTACTCAAATGGTATGACCCCTAATCTGTGTTGATATCATCTGCTCACGTTGCCTCATTTGATCTACCCACTGGTGCCCTCAAATTCTTCCTATTGTGCCCTGTATTGCCAACTTGTCATGCCCCATGTTGACTGTGTATTTCCACATGTTATACATGTCACCTCAAGTCTTTTGAGGCTTAGTGGGTTTGTGGGATGCTGGGGTATATGATGTTTTGCGAATACTCCACTAGGGTCCATGCTTGTCTTTAAACTATGCGCCAATGTTGTTTAAGGAAGAGAATATGGCAATTGGAAATGTCCTTGATACTTATCTATTTCACCTTATTGACCATTACATGATGGTAAGATAGGAAATCATTTTGAATTCCTTGTCAGTAATGCCCGTTACTATTAATCCACTTGGACCATCCATTGAGTAGAGATAAAATGATGCCAAGTGCTTGCTAATACTTAACATTTTCTTATTGTTGGAGCATCAAGGGATCAAGGCATGGGAAACCTTATGGATGGCCCCCAAAAAAGGTCCATTGCGTTGAGTCACAATGTTGACCCCTCAAACCTACCACATCATTCTTTATACATGTGTTATCTCTAAATTGGTTCACCTAGCACTATCATCATAATTTTTTATGATCTCACTAGCTCACATGGACACCATGATGTTTCCACCTAGCATGAGTGAAGTTACATTGGCTTTGTCCTAAAGACCTAACTATTGACCTCATTATTGATAGTTATCTTGTTGTGCTACCTTGCCACTCGTCCTTAACATGGTTGTCATTGATTGATCCTTGATTTATAAACCACCTTGGATATTCCAATGGTCAATTCATAATGCTATTTAACACTTTTTGTGATATCACTACAACAAGTACAATGATATTATACCTTGTTGCACAAGGAGCTATTTATGCTTAACCTTTATGAATAATGATAGCACACCATTCTAATTCTTTGAACTAATTGAGATACTAAGGACAAAATTATAGTAACAAACATATCGTAGGGCACCATGGACACAAATTTACCTTGGAGAAATCCATGAGGGGAAAAGATTTAGAAAGAAATAAATAATTACCTCCTTTTCTTTTCATCTTCTGGATTAGAATGCAAATTACAAAGAAAGATATCTCACTATTGAGTAAATGGTAATTGTGATGGTTAACTTGCTGAGATCATAACTTTTTCATGCAGACTTTGTTTGGCCTTGCTATTTTTTTGGTTAGAAGTCTCTTCATAAGTTCTAAAACAGAGAAAATCCAAAACCCATTTTCCCCTTGGTTTATAGCCCCAAAATGTTGTTAAGGTCCAAAATTGAGTCCAAAATTTTAGGACTAGAAATTACCAAATATGGGATTGATCCTACAATGGCCTCTACGAGATTACAGCTCTAATTTTTCCTAGTCCATACAAAGGTTAGAAATAAGTACAAAGACACTATCTATTTCTGATCATGCCTTCCCATTTTGGTATGCTTTTGGTCCCAAAAAGATTTAATTCTAAAGAAGATGAAGAAATTTTCCTCAACTTTGTCCCTAGGCTATTGATTGGCTTTTCTTAGTAGTTTCCCTTTCGTTTTGATTTGCCAAAGTTCTTTTTGACCCCTTTTGATCAATTTGATATTCTTCCACTAACCCATCCTATACATTTGGTGCCAAGATATGGTAATACTTGCCCCTTGTTTCTTCATTGAGCATGCTCATAAAGTTACAAATTTTCTACATTCACCATTAATTAAATGCATAATGGAGGCAGACTTCATTTGTAAAAATTGTTGCTTGCCTATGCTAACACTTCAAAAGGCCCATATCTTATGGATTTGATTTTTTTTTTAGCTTCCTACAAGATTGCTTTCTTCAGATGCAACTAGACTCAATCTCCTACCTTGAATGTCTTCTCTATCTAGTGTTGGTCATGCTTCACCTTTTTCCTATGACTCGAATCTCTCATGGAAATGCAAATGGATTTGCCTAATTTTATCAATGAATTTTCCTTTAACCCATCACATGAGGCTTTTATGTTCTTTATTTCATGTTTCCTGCATACAATGTTTAAGGGTGAAGGTGGAAAATATCCAAAATAGATCTGGAAAAGGGATTTATAACGGAAGTATGCATGAACCTATTATAGGAATTCTACATGTGGACCAAATTTTCATATCAAGCCCTTGGGTGCTTCTAGTTGTGACCAATCAAAATTTGAACTAATGTCCTACTCACCAATTCTACTTTCCATTTGTTTGCATATGGAAAGTTGTAAATCTATTCATTTTGTATCCATTTTTTCCCATAATGTAGTTGAAAAAGTGTCAAGGACTCTTATATCTCTATCAGAGATGATGCTCCTTGGTATCCCAAGATGTTGTTCGAGGAATCTTGCACATTCATCTTTGAGGTCCACTTTTTATGGTTATTGACTTAGTTTGGCGAGTGTGCCATCTGATCTTTGCTATGTTTTGTATCACCTCAACATTCCAAGGAAGATTAGTGCTCCACCTTATTGAGTGCTCCCTTAACATGGTCATATGCATATTTTGTCGGTCATGGTTTAGGAGTTGAGCCTCTTGAAGAGCGCTCCAAGGGAGAAAGAAACGCATGGAAACGAGCACATTCCCTAAGGACTAAATAGCACCCTACCTTGAGGATCGCTTCCATTGACTATGCATTTATCATTATCTTATTTGGAATGGTTATTTTAGTAGATATCTTGAAGAGTGCTCCAGGGAGAATGAAGACAATTGGCATGACAAACCCTAGCGTATGCTCAAAGAATAATCTTTCATAAAGGCAGTTTGCATAGAAAGGTGACAAATGGCACCAAGATATGTTCCAAGCTTCTTTCTTACCTATTTATTATTTGTTGAGGAGCACCCTCCTAGAAGAGACTTATTGTTCTTGTACTTATACTTGTCCTAGGAGAGAAAGGTGGATCTATAATTCACTTAATAACATCTTATTGTAGGAAAGATTGAGCTAGATTTCTATATTATGAGATGCACCTTTGACATGGTAGGATTGAGAGGGAGATCCCATCCAAGCTTGGTTGAAGATGTGTTGGAGGATGAAGTCAAAGGGCTTGTAGGTGTGAGATTAATCATCTTCTTTTGCATTTTCATGAATGTATTTGATTTCTAATGTTATTCTTGCAAATACGTTGTAATGACCTTTTGAAGAAGGGCATTTTTGCTCCAAAGAAGGCATAAGCTTGAGTTGAAACCCTCATTATGACTTGTAGTTCAATTATGTGAAGGATCATTGCTATCATTAAGGGAATTTTGAGGTAACAAATGAGCCTCAAAATAAAATAAATGTCTTATCAATATCAACTTTAAAGAACCAATAGCATTCAAGATGATGATGTCAACCATAAGAATAAATAGTTTTGGAGGAAGCGAGATAAAATTATTTTTTCTTGTATTTTTAGCTTATCTCCTGGTAGGTTTGCTCAAAAGTTCAAGTGTAGGCGCTCGTTCGATGCAAAATTAAATTCGCATAAATTTCATCTTGTACCTACAAAACATAAATAATGTATTTGTTCAAGTTTATATAAAAAAAGTAACCATCCACTGGAATACATGAGTCGTCAGTAGCAGAATCCGTCAGTTCTATAGGAAACTTTTTCTCATACATCGTTCAACAACATATCGTTATACTTGAACATTCAACTCCCCCTAAATCAACAACATTCATCAACCTAGATTTTCTTTGGATTACCCTTAACCATACTCTAGGTTTTCTTGGATTACCCTTAACCACACAAAACATAGGAGGTTTTAGCTTACCACAAACATACATTACATCAAGTGGTTTCGGATGACCACAAACCTTCTTCTCTCACAAGAAGTGGTTATTGAGAACCACTTCCTTTCTCATGATAAGTGGCTATTAACCATCATTGCCTCTACAATGGAGGTATACTTGACTCATCAGGTTTTATATTACATTGATCCAAGTACATTTAATTTAACTTTTCATTCATGCCCATTTAGCCCTTTGTTTTCCATATCAAATACATTATTTGGATACTAATAAATTGCTTAGGAATGTTATTTTCCATGGATTCACTGCATCTACATGTTAATTTTGAACACACAATATTATTATTTACCTTGCTTCATGTCCTTCTTGCCTCTTCATTTCACCATTTTCCATGCCATTCTCTTTCTTGCTGCAAAATTCACTCTATCGTCATCTTCTTTCATCTTGCTTTAAGTACATCATCATCTTTCTTTGGTTTGATTGCACTTTTCTCTATCATCTTCTAATATGTTATGGAGTCTGCTTCTTTATCTCTTCATCTATCTACTTCATTCACAAAGTCATCTTCTTATTTTTGCATATTCTTTGTTCATGTTGCTTGTGCTTTCTCTATCATATTTTATTCATGGAGTCTGCATCTTTTTCTCTCTTTTGCATCTAATTTTATCATCTCCTTGCATAATTCTTCATATGAATCTTCCTTTGTAATGCTTGCATAATAATTATTTCATGTGGGATGGACGTCTTCATCCAACAAGACACTTGCAATATTCTTCATTCATTTACAATTACAAAATCTATTTCTTATTGGGTTGTCTATTGTCCAATAAGGAAACCAATGATGTTCGCTTGGAAAAATTAATTGATGCACCAATGACATGACTTCACTTTACTTTGACTCCATACCTTCAAGAACTGACACATAATGACTTGACCATAAATTTAAGCCTTCACTGTTGTGTACAACCGATAATGCACCCTTCTTCAAATTACATTGTTAACTTCTTCATGATTGAACTTTTACATGACTCCAATTTCAAACTTGACTCACTTCATTACACAAGGAAGACTTCACTACATAACTAATATTTTTTTACTCACATATGGACTTGACTTTTAACTTGGATTGCCACCTTAATTTCAACTTATGGCTTTGGCTTTGACTAAAAAAATAATTTCATCTTTCACATGACTCTTATCCTACAAATAATTCTCTAAATCTTGCAAAGTTTTTCATGACACCATGAATTCTTACTTTGAAATGATACAGACTTCTTTCTTCACAAACTACAAGACCCATACTTAATTACAATCATAGAGACAAAGAGTATTTAAATAGCACACCTTCGATAACTAAAACTCTTTTGGTAAATGTCTTCCCTTTTGTTTCCTTGTACTTCATAATAGAAACATGCACCATGCCATTATAACTTTCATTACAAACTCTCAAATGTGTTTTCCCTTTGACTATTTATGTTCATTATAAAAGCAATATGGTGGTTACCAGATTGTACCAATCTTACATTGTCCACACTGTTCTCCACATAAGACACGATGGCTTGCAAATTCGCCAAGAATCTTGCCAGCTTTTTCTCGTCTCCACATTTAGAATGAATTGCTTCCCAGCATCACTGGTTATAAAAAAAAATTACTTCTTCCTTATTCTCCATTTATCGACATATCATCCTCATTTGCATGCCACCTCCCTGCCATCCATTTAGCTCCATTTCCACACTCGCCAATTTGATCCATGATTCTCTTAATATGGATGCCTTTAGCTTATATGAAATAGTGGCTTCATGCAAATAGAAACAATGATTGTTATGGTATCTCTTTAGAGCACGACGACTCTTCTATATGGACACAATTGTGGGCCTTAAATTTGAAATGATGGCTCCTACAAAGAAAATGAGAGTTACAATTGGTATGCTCGTCGGCAAATATGGTGTTTCTGACAACTCAATATCTAGCAAGGGCAATTATTTTCTTAGGTAGCTGAAAATCCTTCTTAGTAGCAACAAACGAGTCATTTTTCCTCTCTAATACAATTTTTTTATTGATTAAAATAAGAACTCGCTCTGCGTTCTTTGCCATGATCACACCTCATGTATTCTTTGTCTACCTAATATTTTCTTTTTGTTTACCAACCTCGATATTAGACTATTACAACATACTCAGATAGCAACCTCACGTCAATTCTTTTATGTTTGGGATCCATTTGTGGCTTCTTATTTCCCAATTGAAATCCTATGTGCTTGCCTCTAATGTCGTAGCTAGGGTCAACATCTCTATTTGTAAAACTTCTTTTGGTGACTAGTCTCCTTTGGCTTTAGGGATCATGAACCTATTAAAAGCACAGACTATCCATGGGGTCAACAATTCATTTCTATCGTTTATGATTTATCTTCAATCAAGCGCTTTGATGTCCAAAGCAAATACATCACTGCAAAAAGAGTTTACACCCATCTAAGTTAGGCCGTTGGGATCAATTTCCATCCATAAACAATGATATATTTCCTATGGTGAAGCATGCAAACATGCTACGAGAACTGGGCTTCCTTTCTCCCTTCTCGCATCCGTCAGACACGGACTAGTTTCAAGTTTCTTAATATCTTATAGAACCGTCTCATTAATGCCATCACACCTTCACTTTACAACTAACATGTGACCTCCTCCATCAATCTTCAAACATTCTTTTCCTAACTTAGCAATTATCCTCCTCTCATGTTGATAGTGACTTCTCCACTTTGGTATAGAGTCAAGTTCTATCTTGAGGACCAGAAATGTAGCTCTATCAACAATCACAACCACACATCATCCAGATGATGTTTGCTCACTATGGTTAGGTCACCCATACCTTCATCCACTAGCATATGGTTGCACGTCAAACCACTTCGAATCATCCAACACCATTTCTTTAACAAACTCTCAACAATTTGAGCTCAACCTGATTTACATTCTTCATAAACACATTTATATGGGCCAAGATAGATCATTGGCTCTAATACCAATTGTTGGCTATAATAGCCAATCATGAAAAAAGGGACATAAAGAATTATATTCAAGAAACCCCCAAGGGAAATTATATTAAATAAACATTCTTACATGTGGTTGTATTGTACAAGTGGTCACAATAAATAATGATAGGTGATCGTAACAATTATGTCCAAATTAGATTTTTGGTTCAAACCATTTCCTCAATTTTGTCCACAATATCTCCATTAATCTTTCCATAAATCTCTAAAGAAATATTCATCCCTAACGTCACTCATTTCTTCAAATCTCTCATTCTTACATAGACTTCTATTGTTGGTCTACTTTGTTACATTTTCATCACATAATTTAGATATTAATTATTATTCACAAGTAGGAGTTATTCCTACAAGAAAGAGCAAGACATCTGAGCTCTTTAGGCTTACAACTCACAATTCTAATCTCAAATCTGTGTGATATTCTCAAATGTCAAAATCAGATTTAAAACCAGAAATTTATGTCTATTTAAATAATTTGAGACCAGCGAAAATAAAGAGACCTAAACAAATAAAAATGTCTAGGTTTTTTATGCTAGAAGTGGCACAATTTTCTTTTAAACTATCTAGAATGAGTTCAAACCATTTTTCATATTTTATTCCATGAAAAAAAATCAGATCTAAACAATATATCAATTTCCTATTAAGGTATTGCAACAAACCACACTGCGAGGCCCTTTACAAGCAAGACATACTAGGGTTTTGAGGAAAATTTCTAATGATTTTATTTGCTTGAGGTAATGAGAGCCAAATTTAGGATCTATATATATATATATATATGTGTGTGTGTGTGTGTGTGTGTGTGTGTGTGTGGTTCAAATGAAATCTAACTTTTATGATAATTTTCTGCAATAAATTCTAAATTGCAAAAACACAAAAAAAGGAAAGCGATGAATTTTGGGATTTTTTTGGGTTGGAAAAGGAAGGCGGCTAGTGCCTTGGCTTGTTTTGGGCAATGGGGTGAAGATACACCTTGAGGGGACAATTCTTCTAAGGATCTAAAGGGAATGTAGGGATATCAAAACAAGATCCTACAAGTCCTAGATCTATTGAGGAATTGTTACAAGAAAATGGAAGTGAGTGAGCAACGCCTCCAAAACTACTATAGAGTTATTTCACATTATTAGAGGATGAATGTTTCTTTTTTCACAAGGAATAATAAGACCAAGACTTATACGAGAAAATAAACAAGAGATAAACTTACCTCTCCAACATAGTGAAACCACTACTCTGTGGTGCCTAAGTAGCTTTTGACAACTCCAAAACTGTAATAGAACCCTGACTAGTATGCTCCAAGAATCATTTGCCATATTTCATGAAAGGTTGATCATCTATCACCAAAAAATCCTTAAACAAGAGACAAGTTCAAAAGAGCCTTATTCCAAATGCTTCCAACCAATTCATAAAGAGGAGGCAACGCTTATTTATAAGAGGAGAGCTCAACAAGCTCTACAATAGAAGAGCAATAGATCTTAACAAACTCCTAATCTATCCTTAAAAAACTAATATCCTCTAACAAACAAAGGAGGATAGTTAACAACAATAAAATATAGTGGACTAATGCCACATGTGCAATACATGAGGATAGACACCCATACAAAGTGGACAACCTCCTCAAAATTGGAATAGAAATGTTCAAAATACAACAAAATCCTCCCTCTAGGGAGGTTGAACTCATCAAATTAATACAAAGTATCTTCAAAATGCCCCATGAGAGCCTAACACAAGTGGATCGGAAAAAAGAAGAGGGTCGCTCCAAGAAATGCTCAAACATGCCAAATGTGTGAGAATAAGGCCTCCAAAGGTGGGTTCCTCCTCTAAATCATCCAGCATCCCCCTCAAAGTTGCCAAAAGAGTGGAATGTAGGCATGTGTGGTCCTCGATTGCAACAATCTTAGTCAAATGCTCCAAGAGAGCAAGTGGACCCATCAAAATGAGTGATGACATGGCATGTGTGGTAACCAAGGGAGTCTGCATGGTCTTATCACAATTCCCAATGCATGTATCACAAAGCTCTATGCAAATCACTTCACTCTAAGTAGTGTACACAACTCCCAAGGAAATCACAAATCCCAATTATGAATCTTGATGCAAGTACACAAGTCCCAATGCAAGTACACAAATCTCAAGGCAATGCAATTCCCAATGCAACATAAACAATGAGTCATGTCAAATGTAAATCACATTAGGTGGACAAACATCAACTGTCATCTTCTAACTTCACAATAACTCATAGAATACCATTTGCCAAGTTTAACCATGGTGAGGACAACATCAATCTATATTACAAAGGATGAAGGATGATATAACAAAGGCGGTTAATTTCAAGAGTTAATTTGCATAGCCACATTAGATTCATGAAGCATATGCATCCACATGAATGCCTTAAAATAAGAGGGGGTGCTTTTAGCATTGATTTACCATTCCTTACCACTATTTCTTACTACCCTTTTTCTTTAGATATGCATTTTTAATCACGTCACTCGGGGCATTGGTCTCATAGCAAGCTGTGAAAAATCGATAAAAATATCGCTTATTACAATCGACCAATAATTAGCCAATGTATTTAATTCTGAGCAAAATTAATACACTGTAAATATTGAATAAAAACACGATTGCAATATTCACAAACAAAAAAAAAAATTGTAGAAACTTTAATAGAAAACCAATCACAAAATGGACAATATTTTCAGACAAATCATCCCTAGAAAAACCCCAAAGGGAAAAGTAGTTCTTTAGATCTGAGAGTTTTATTAATCTTCAACAAATCCTGCAATTGATGAATATTACAATGTTGCTTTGCCAAACCTCGGCAAAGCTTCGGCAAAATATTTCTTCACCTCCACAAGTCGATTTGACCACTGGAATGCTCACAACCTCCCTCTACAACTTTGACCTGTACGACCTCACATGTGTGGCTCCTTTGGCTCTTTGATGCTCACGGCCTAGACGAAATTAGCCTCTCAACTATGTTGGCAACTAGTACAACCCTCTTGGAAATCCGTACTACCTCCTCCTCGCAATCTCGGCCTCCACAAGGAATCTCGAGCTCCCTCAGAGAAAACTCGGCGTCTCCTAGAACCCTCGCAGCCTCAATAACTCGGACTCCCTGTCTGCGAGAAAGCACTGGGAGAATTCCTACTTCGAATCTTAGAAACTGGAAATATACTAATGAAAGAAAACTCTGGAAATATTCATTGCTTCAATTGCTACTAAAACCCTCACTAGTTTCAAACCCCATGCTATCATTGTGCCCTCTTCACTGCAATGAAATGATCTCCAAGATTTCCCATCAATTTCCTTTATAATCTCTCATTGAAAAATCAACGGCCAAGATCTAGATATGAAATGATATAATCGATGGCTAAGATCACTTTGAAGCTTTTCTAGAAGTTTCTAGAGGAAAATTGACCATGTTTCAATTATTACTAGTTAATTAATTTATTTCCCTAAGTTAAAACTTAGGAAAATAATTAAAACTAAATAATTATTTTAATTTTGACATTACCATTCAAAAAAACCATTCAAAAAAATAACTTGGGCTTAGAGATATTTTTTGCTCTTGTGTTCCCAGCATCACTGATGCCACCTGAGGCTAGAACAAATGTTTGAGCAACATCAACCAGCACTCCCTCTTAGCGAGAAAGGTGTTCTATGTTCGACACCATCGTGCTCCATGCTTACATCTAGAACACCTGTCACCTTGAGTACCCCATGGCCCATTTTACTACGCCACAACTCTCCTAGATGGCTACTACAAGCGATGAGCGCAAAATCATCCTCTATCTATCTAGAAGACTCATTTGTGACTATCGGTGTTTGCTTCTCGCCCTTCTTGTCACATTTCTTCTAGTGCGGGCAATTGTTGCGGTAATGGCCAAACTCGTGACAGCCATAACACTTGATCTTCAACATGTTCTTCTTTTCCTCCTTGGAGTTGGATCCTTTATTGGATCCCTTCTTCGCTTTGCCCTTGCTCACAAGAGAAACATTCTCGTTGTCATCACCCTTCTGCTTGGAACTGTTTCTCGTACCACAGTTGCCTTTCACAAGGCTTAGTTGAAGCTCCTCCTGTGTGAATTCATTCCACAAACGTTCCCAAGTAGGAAAATTAGATCTTCCACTAACTACTTGCATGAAAACATCCCACTACTTTTGAAACCCATTCATGGCTACTCTAACAAGCTCTTCGTCCTCGACCTTTTGTCTAATGGTTGCTAGCTCATCTCTAACAATCCCGATGCAGGTGAGATAACTAACAACGTTTTCTCCCTTATTTTGTCTGGTTCTTCTGAGCTTCTCTCTTAGAATCATTTTCTGATTCATCTTTTTATCCTAGAAAAATTTGTTGATGGCATCCCACATCTTCTTGGTTGTATCTTCTTCCACTAATTGTGGAACTATGTGGTCCTTGGCCACATCTAGAATAATACGCTTGGCCTTTGCATCACCTTTCTATTACTCATGCAACATGAGAGGATCTATTAGTATAGCAATATGTGTCATAGAAAACTCCTTTCGATGCTCTTTTAAATAAGGCATCGGATTCTCCACACGCCAAAGTTAGATGCACCGTCCAATCTATCTTGATCCCTCAATCCTACTGAATCCATTATTAAATCCCTCGAGAGAAAATAAAAATAAATATATCTTCTACTAGCTGACAAAAGTACCTAGAAAACCTCATGGTCTCCCTCTACAAGCCAAATCAAACCTGTGGTAGTTAATCAACCCACTGGAAGCAACTTGGCCCACCTTTGGCAATTCACACTAACTCAAACTAGCCACACACACTACCTTAGCCAACTCGCACTGCCTTCTAGAAATGTGCACTGCCTCTGGGAAATTATTCTAGCAAAATAAACTGTCTCCAGCAACTCACTAAAGCCACTCGCACTATCTCACCTAATTTTCATTGATCTAGTCAATCGATCTATGACTCTAGCAACTCGCACTTGTAAACTAGCTACTCACTCTGAAAATTCGGCCTTATTCTGCAAAAAATAACACTGAATCTATCTTAATCTATTGATATACTCTATGAGATTTGCCATTGAATTGCTCATTCAATAAGCACCATCTCCATATCTTGTTTACTTGTAAGCTTTAGTGGTTATGCCCTATACACCACCTTTGGGCAACCCTCTAAACAACTTAGGGATCCTGTAGGCAACTACGATCGATCTATACCCTACTTGACAGGAAAGGGAGAAAGAACCTAAACCCGCTATGCTGAAAAATTCCTCCAAGTAAATCTAGATCAAACTATAGAAATTGATATGGGTATTAAACCCTTGGCTTTCTCTTCCAAACCCCTATGTTGATCTACTCTGGTAAACCTTTAAGCTTCAAATATGCTTTGTTACCATGTGAAAAATTGATAAAAATATCACTTATTGCAATCAACTAGTAACTATCCAATGTATTTATTTCTAAGCAAAATTAATATACTACAAACACTAAATAGAAACACAATTGCAATATTCACAAAAATAAACTGTGGAAACTCTAAAAGAAAACCAATCACAAAATGGACACAATATTTTTAGACAAAACATCCTTGGAAAAACCTTGAAGGGAAAACCAGTTCTTCAAATATGAGAGTTTTATTAATCTTCAGCAAAAACTGCAATTGATGAATATTACAATACTACTTGACAAACCCCAACAAAGCTCCGACAAAATATTTATTCACCTCCACAAGTCGATATGACCACTGGAAGGCTCAAGGGCTCCCTCTGCAACCTGACACGAGCTCTCCTAACAAATACAACTTGCACAGCCTCACACATGTGGCTCCTTTGGCTCTCTGATGCTCATGGCCTACACAGAATTAGCCTCTCAACTATGTTGGCAACTCGTAGGGCCCCCCTGACAATCTGTATGGCCTCCTCCTGGCAATCTCGACCTCCACACAGAATCTCGACCTCTGTTAGAACCCTCACGGCCTCAATAACTCAGATCTCGGAAACTAGAAGAATATTGATGAAAGAAAACTTCAAAAATATTCATTGCTTCAACTGTTGTTGAAACCCTCACTGGAGTCAAACCCCATGCTATCATTGCGTCCTCTTCACTACAATGAAATGATCTCCAAGACTACCCATTGATTTCCTATATAATCTCTCATTGAGAAATCAACGGTCAAGATATAGTTCTGAAATGATCTAATTGATGGCTAAGATCATTTAGAAACTTTTCCAGAAGTCTCTAGAGAAAAATCGACCATGTCTTAATTATTACTAATTAATTAATCTATTTATATAGGTTAAAACTTAAGAAAATAATTTAAATTGATTAATTAATTTAATTAAGACATTTTCATTCAAAAGAATAACTTGGGCTTCGAGATATTTTCTGCTATTGTGTTCCTAGCATCACTGACACCATCTGAGGCTAGAACACTTGTCCGAGCTACATCAACCAACAAGCTCAAGCTTTGTTATTTGGCTTTTAAGTTTTTACTTTGGTTGTGTCATCCTTGAACTTATAGCTCTTAAGATAAGGCTTTCCTCATGGGACTATGAAGCATGAACCTTGCTATGACATATGACAAACCAACCATGAGTAAGACAATAGAATATGTGTGTGGAATAATGGGAAGGATCGATAGTGTTAAATTTGATTTGGGATATGGACATGCTACACCTTCCTAGGCCTCTAGAAGCACAACTCAACCCAAGAGTGACAAGACTTATCTAAAAGATGATTATGATCCACCATGGCACAATGAAGCAAACAATAACAATTTAGAGTGTTATGATCCATTACTAGACTGAACCAATGTTCCCCACAGTGATGACAAGTACGTGAAACATAAAAACCTCACATGAACAAGGAAATAAAGATATGAAAATGTACAATAAGTCAAACCTCATCAATAGAGCACCATGTGTACAACATCATCATCATCACTTTGTGAAATCAACCAAACCATGCTGTCATCACCAGGAAATCATCAAAGGGGAGCACATCCAATGTGCAAAATAAGATCATCATGCAGCAAGATCTCTGAAATATAAGCTCTGTAAGACCAATCTGAAGTGCTGATGATCAATATGAACTGAAACATCATGCCACAATGGGCTGGTACTTGTGCAAAATTCTCTGGCATGTGATGAGAATCACATGGTTACCTGTCATACAGTATGAAGGGTAAAAGAACGATTTAAAATCATGTTAGAAAATAAAGCAGGCTACATGATTGCAAGCCTTTGGCATTTGTTAGATACATGTATATTAGCAAGAAATTTTTTATCAAAATACCAATTATGACTCTTTGAAAATTTGAAAAACTAGGATATTGTGACTGGCAGATCAAAGGGACTTTCATAATCATTTTCTTCTTGCCGCCATCTAGGAGCAAAGGTGTCCATTGCCCATTGGAACCAATGTTGCAAAACTCTCTGGTTTCTTACAAATTTTTCGAGTTTTCATGTCTGAGTTTATGCTTACTGAGTTTTGCAAAGTTTTTCCTAAGTTCATGATCCTCACCAAGTTTTCCTGCGTCCAGTTTTGTAATGTCAATTGGGATGACCCATTCTTCTATGCCTCCCACCATCATAGTGCTTGGTCTCCTTGTCTTTAACCTCCCATCTGATAGCCTAAGGAACAAAAAGGATGTGGTCATGTAAAGCTTGATTGATTATGTGATATATCATTTTATAAGAAATTTATGATTAATAGAATTAAATATGTTGGCGTATTATTTTAATTGAAAATATGAGAAAGGGGTGTATAGAAAGTAACATCTATGTGATATGTAGGCATGGATGAATTTACATATATTAGACTGTAATTTTCTTCTGTTTGGCATGACAGAATCATGAATTGATAGGTTTCTATTTAGAAAAGAATCATTCAACAATACTTTTTGTCTCAACAGGTCTCGTGTGAGCCGAGCAACACAGTAACATTATTCGCCACCCTTTAATAGTTGGGGATGGATTCAGAGATAATGAATTTCTCACAAAGTGAGGGTGATCTTGACCATTCCTTTAAGATATTATTGGTTGGAGATGCAGGAGTTGGGAAGAGTAGTCTTCTTTTACGATTTGCTTCTGACACTTTTGATGTCCAACCAACAATAGGTACGTGTTCCATTCCACAGAAATTTATTGACATAGTATTTGAAGACTTTCTTTCCTTTTCAATGTTGCATACAATTTGTTCTTTATCAATTTCCTAAAACATTAGAAATTTAAAAAAGGGGACCTGCATGTTCCCTAGATTGTTGACATGAACAAGCCTCTTGAGGCTGGTTTTGCAGTTTATGTTATGCTTTCATAAGAAGATTTTCTATTTTCAAAAGTCTAGGTATTGTTGATGTTCATCATCGAGATGTTAAATACAAAGGAGTTTTTAATAAAACAGAATCCCAGATTGAGATAGTGTCCAAGGACCATTTGCTACAATAAAATTTTATTCATGGCCCCATTCAATCACTTTATAAAGGGTAAATAGATGTACTTGAATGGAATATGGTAGACTTTCCTAGATTCCTAGACAATTGCATGCAAAGAAGAAAAATGATGCAACATGAACAAACAACAGTTGTACTCAGCTGCATGGGTTAAGTGCTATCTTGGAGTTTTCTTCTTGAGTTACATGTTTATGGAAAAAATATTCTGTTGAAGCCATATTTCTCTCCTCAAAGACTGATATCCTCTGAGATACTGTTGAACGTATCTTGTTTTCTGTTCTTGGGTGATCACAGGATTTGCAAACAACTACAAATGCTCCTTGGTTTCCAACTGTCTAAAATTGAATAATTTACTTGGCCTTTGTCCCTGATCTTTTGTGTTCTTTTCAAACTCCCTATGTGTCCACAAGCATTAGCAACAGGAAGTAGGAAATTGCAAAATATGGATTTCCTGAAATGGGAATTGCTGGTCTAGTAAGGGCAGGAAAGCCGGGTAGGTTTCATAGGAAACTGAAAGAAATGCTAGGAAAAAGCTTCTAGAATGGGAAGAAACTTTCCAAGTAAAAAATAACATCTTGTCACTATTAGGTTTATTGAATAAAATGCTTCCATTCACTATTAATCTGACGAATATATATATATATATATATAGAGAGAGAGAGAGAGAGAGATGCAACTGCCATACTCAGTAGAAAAACTAGAAAACAGGTTCGTTAATTACCAAAAATGCACATAAGTCCTATCAGCATAGGGATAAACATAAAATATAAGCATGGCCCCTAGAACAGGCATAAGCATAGAGATAAAGAGTTAAAGATATTAAATAGCAGCAGGAAGCCCAATGTTGGGTGGAGGGTCATCATAGTCTTTAGGGGTAGGCCCCAACTGGTGCCAACAGGATCAACCTCAGAGATGATGAGGTCCGAAATGTTAATACTAGGCTCAGGTAACTTTTAGCCTTAGAAATCATGATTTCCAAAGGCGGAAATTTCTCATTCTGCTGAACATGTAGGGGTGGTTAGTTGTTCCTTCCCTCTCTTTTGTTTTCTCCACTGCTTGGCACAGCCAGAGATGTGGTCAGCCTTCCAACCTTTGGGAATGTCAAGACTGTTTTCACAAAATCTAGCACCTTACTGTGAACCCTTCACAAGCTGCCAAGACTTAGTGGAGCATCGAAAGTTATACAACTGTCATCTTAGCAACAATTTCCATTCTTTTAGTGACTAATAAATCCACCATGTTACCACTCATTTTGACAGGGGTACCCATAGTAAATTTCTTCACTAACCCTTATACTTTGAGTTTTGATGGCAGGAGTATTTACTTGCATTTAATGATATTGATGATTAGGCGGTCTGTGATTACAGAGTATGACACTTCTTGAGTAGTTGGCCTCATTCTGAGTCCTGACTTTTGGGCATTTTCATGTTTTACAAGGCAGTTCACACTTATCAAGGAAGCTCACATATAAGGCATTGTCACACCATCCGATGCATTTTTGGGGCTATTTGTGTAGGCATGTGTAGGCTTGTCACATGCTGTGTGGAGGATCCTTGAGCGCTCTCCCTTTCATCACTTTTGGAGCTGATTTGCGCTTGTTTAGAGAGATGACCCACTCGTGTGAACATCATGAGTCATGGGGTGTTATGCATGATTTGATGTGGAGGGGCACTTTCCTTGCCTTGTGGAGGATATTTGCTTGAGACAAAGGCATGATTACATGTTGGAGGCACCTTTCAAGGATCTTTGACAATATTTAGAGGAGCCGTCGACTTGTTGGGATATTATTCACCCTTTCCATGAGGTCCATCCACCTTATGAGGCTAGATGTTGAACATCTCTTGACACGTGAGCAATGTTGCATGAAGCAGGGATGAATCAGGTGCATTTTTTTGGCAGCAAAGCATCGGAAGCGTCATTTTCCAAAAATCCTCGGAAGCGAAGTGTCTATATCATATATATATATATATATATATAGTATATATATAATATATATATAATATAAATATCTTGACAATATTTAGAGAGCTGTCGACTCGATTGGGATATTTCCACCCTTTCCATGAGGTCATCCACCTTATGAGGCTAGAATGTTGAACATGTGAAGCAATGTTGCATGAAGCAGGGATGAAATCAGGTGCATTTTTGGAGGGAAAGCATTGAACGCATCAATTTTCCGAAATCCCTAAAAGTGAAGTGTGTATAAATATATATATATATATAACATTGCATTTATATTCGAAAAAACATCGAGAATGCTAAATTAGTTGGAAAATATATCAAAGCATGCATATTGTATAGAAATGACGATAGAAATGGCATGCATAGTACATATATATATATATATAACATTGCATTTATATTCGAAAAAACATCGAGAATGCTAAATTAGTTGGAAAATATATCAAAGCATGCATATTGTATAGAAATGACGATAGAAATGGCATCCATAGTACATTAATAATTAATAATCGAGCATCAACCATCTCGAATCTAAATTCTTCTCCTTGTGTCTAGCTTTTCCCTCTACATCGATTCTCTAGGGACATTAGTGAACATTGCACAATTTTGATCAAACTATCTAATCCAAGCATTAAAATATGGTAGAAAAAGCTTAACATGCCTGATCAATGATTTTGACTTCAAGAAAGGGTACATTTTTGCTAAGGCCATGACAAAGGAGTTCAACAATCAATACAACCAACAATGGGGTACATATAGGGTTTAGTACTCTTGATTATGTCAACACATACCCTCATACATGATAAATCTAATGAAATGCCACAATCAAATTGAACCTGAAATCCAAAAAACTGTTAAGTTTGTTGAATTTTGAATGGGATATGAAATTCTATTTTCTCCATATGAAGTCCGATGAAGTTGAAACTTGAAACCACTCTCAAACATCCTGAGTCATTTCATGGTAATGTTAAAAATGTAAGTAAAAGGATGAAAATGAAAGATAAAGGAGAATGCCACTTTCACTTTAAGAATTTAACATTACTAATACGAAACATCTAGGAAGTGTCTAGCGAGCATCAAGGGAGCACCTTGGAGTGTCCAAGAAGCACGGTTTCTCACATAACGGTTCAGAAATTCCAAAGTAAAAAAAGCCCCACTAAACAGTGCGAGTGCGTTCCGAAACCACGTGGGAAGTGTGGTGAAACCATGCCAAAATTGTAGTTTGGACAGTAGAACCGTCACGGTTCCCATATGTCTAGGAACTGTGATTTTCCAAGCAAAGCAGTGTTCCAAAATTTGGGTGGATAGTTTCGTCCACAATTCATTCGGCGTCGCATGATTCGTTGTTCAAACTTCTAATCTATAGGGGAGGGGGGGGCAACAATCCCTGCAACACTACTTGGGAGGCTATTACACCATGTTTTGAGGCTTGGACCACAACTCTCAAAGGGATGTTGACCATCTACACATTTTAAAGAGCCTTTGGAGGCTAAACATGGCACCTTGATCAATTATTTTTCCTTTTTTGATGGAAATACTTTATCTTGTTCATTATACATGTGTGTTGACCATTTTTATTTTATTGTTAGTCAATTGAAATTTTACTTTTCATAGGCTAGATGAAAGAAATCACATGAGATAGTATTATTTTATTATAAAGTAAGTTAGGCTTCACTCTATAAATAGAGGAGCCTTTCCTCATTTGTACTCATGGTTGATTTTTGGGAGCTCTCTCTCACTGGAGCTTGATAGACATACCTTTCATGAAGCATTTATGGTGTAAATATTTATTTCCATGTGGGTTAATGCTCTCAATTCTTGAAGCTTCTCTTTCTTGGTTTTATTTTGGCACATAAGGATTAATGGTGGAATGTTCAAGCTTTCTAACAGCCTTTCAAGATCATCTATTGAAGGATAATTTTATCATTTAGAAGGACGAAGCTCTAGGGTTGGCCCTTCCTTCTTCCTTTGTAGATTTGGTGATTAGTTGGTTCCATGCTTTGTTTTTCCTTATGGTTCCCTGGTTGAAGTATTAAGTAATTTTATCAAGTCATAGTTGGTCATGGGTGGGGAAGGTCTTCTTCTCTTTAAGTTCCCTTCTTATCTTAAAATTCCCTTCTTCTAGAGGTTGAAAGCTCATTGTGGCTCTTACTTGGGTGCGCAATTATTTTTCCTCTTAGTTCTAGTCTCAAACCATAATCCTTGAAGAAAATAGGTCAACTTCTAGAGAACCTCTTCGTGACCTCGTTTACATTTGATTCGCCTTGACTCCATTTCCCTGGTTGTATTTGACACTGATCTCTATGTTCTTCAATCACTTGTTCTAAAAGCCATAAATACTTCAAAACCTCATTTTACTAAGGCTACACTCAACTTCACCTTGTGCTTCATTGCTTGGTCTTATTAATCCTAGTAGAGGTATCTCATCCTTGCGTCGAAGTGTTAGTTTTTGTAGCATTGGAGGAGTTCTAGTCTTGAAACTTTGTGAAGTTTGCCATAACCCATAAATCGTTTCTGGAAATTCCACAAAGAAGTGTCTCAATTAGATGATTAGCATATTTTTTAATATTCCCTAAGTCTAAACTTAGGAAATCTAGTTAATTAATCAAAATTAATAGAGATAAGGTGTGAATCATCTATAAACTCACACTAATCGACTTTGATATGATCTTAGCCCTTGATTAAGTTTTAATCTTGGTTGATGGAGGTCCAACAGAAGATTATAAGAAGAAGTCGATGGGAAGATGGAGAACACACTTGTGACACACTTTGAGGTCGATTTCCTTGGAGAGTTCGATTTTCCAGAGGCAGTAGCCGAAAGAGTTCGAGCTTAAGAAGGGAAGCAGAGGCAGAGAGGGGGAGGGGCATTCAATCTGGAGGAATTTTTTTCTAGATCCGAAGAGTCAACAAAATGGTCATATTTCCTAGTGGAGTTACGCAGAGGCAACGCAAAAGCTTCAAAGGGAGATCGATTTTGTTGAAGGGGAGAGGAATTTAATTGCTATTGGTCCAAAAATTCTCTAGGAGGCCAAGTGAATTTCTCCCAGAGGCAGAGACAGCCAGGACGACATTTTTCCTTGTAGTTATGGGCTTAGCGAGATGGGGTTTGTGCAAGCACTGTGTAGAGGTTGTATGACTAGCTAGATTTATTAGTTGTCGGAGCAAGATCGAGTGTGGTGTTGAGGTATTTACCTCACAGATATTTCAGTCAATTTATTTTGCCAAATTGATTGCCAGTTGGGCATCCATAGATTGTACTCAGGATTTCATTGTTGCTTGATAATATAAAACCCTCAGTTGCTGCACTGGTTTTCCCAAGTTGGGTTTTTATGGCGACATTTTTCCAAAAATAATTGTGTCAATTTTCATGTGTGTGTGCTAGTATTTCTCAGCTTCCAACGCTATTATTTTCCTCAGTTTTATTTTTGAAGGTTGCAGTGTGATTTATTCAATATTTGTCGTAGCAAATAAATTGTTAAATTAATTAAAATTAGAAGAATTAATTCCTGTTGCTGCAAAATATTTCAGACTTGAAATTTTCACATGGTATCAGAGTGTGATTGATTAGACAAGGAAGCTCAAAAGCGAAGACGGAAATTCGTTGTGAACAAGGAGCAGCAGGATGAGTTTTTGGAGGTTGCGTAGAGCTTGAGCTAGGCAAATCAAATTGCTTGGGGACATTTGATTTTTCAATGCAGATTGGCAGAAAATTCCAGCTTGCCAGATTGAGTGATTCCAACAGGTAGGAGCAGTAGCTCAGGTATTTTTGTTGAGCATATTCCTTGTTTGGGCGCATAAGTGTTTTGTAGCAACAAAATCAGTGTCAAGTGGAAGAGAAAATCCCACACAGAGGGAAAATTTCTCTCAAGGGATCTCGAGTTTTAGACATCTGATTTTTTCGATGCAAATTGGCAGTAATTGTGAGTAGATCTTCTCACTCCAAAAGGGAGTACGAGTAGCAGATTCAACAGCCAAGCAAAGGGAAAGAGGGAGTTTTCGACCAAATTCGAGATGGCCACAACTTGGCCAGAGATCAAGGCAGATTGGACGGTGCCTCCAACTATGTCATTTCGAAGGCCAAAATGTCCTTTCTCCTTGATGAGCATTGTCTGAAGACCTATGCAAAAAATGTGGTAGCAATACCCCAAGATGCAAATCAGTTGAAGGAGTACATAAAAGAAATGGCAAAGGCGAAGCGGATGACCTTGGATGGATTTCAAGATCATATAGTCTCACATGTAGTTGGCAAAGGTACTACCAAGGAGATGTGGGATGCTCTCTCCACATTATATCAAAGTTCTTCCAAGCAGTGGAAGATGTTTCTCCGTGAGACGCTGAGAAGCATCAGGATGTAGAAGGGTGAAGGCATAGATCCCTTCCTCACCAGGATTCAGGAGGTCCGAGATCAACACGCAGCCATTGGTGAGGCACCCCAACCCATAGAGCTTCTACAATTGGCACTGGACAGTGTCTCAGAGTATTGGCAGGTGTTTGTTCAAAGTATTTTCGACAGAGACACTTTGCCTGGATGGGATAGGATGTGGGTCGATCTACAGCAGGAGGAGTTGAGGCGAGCTCTAGTAAAGAGCACCATCAGTGGAAGTAGCAGCAAGGGCAAGGTGAGAAGGAAGAGGAGAAAGTGGCTCTAGCATCGAAGGGTCCTAGCTAGGGACAAGGGGAGAAGAAGAAGAAGGACTTGTCAAAGGTCAAGTGCTTCAGATGTGGTGAGCTCGGCCACTACAGTATGCAGTGTCCTCTCAGGAAAAAGGACAAAACGGAGAAACAGGACCAAATGGCAGCGTCTGTTGAGATAGACAAGTTGTCCTCCATGCTGGAGGAAGAGTTTGTTATGTTTGCGGCTATACCTCCAGGAGAAAGGTGGGGCAACATGGAGCTATAGTCCCAAAGTTGCAGAGATGGGCAGGGTCCATTAAGGTGTCCTCATGGATCATTACCTTGCTACAAGGGCCCACAATATTCAATAGCAGGATGGATCAGTGTCAGTTGATGCAGTCAGATTTTGGAGTGACAGTTGCAGACTAGTAGCAGTCAGGTGATGAAGAGAGCAGTGCATTGTTGGCAACAGAGCAGGAGGCTTAGTAGCAAAGTCAACAACAGCACAGATTCTTCAGTGGACAGTGCAGGTGCTAGTAGCATTCAGGACTCAAGAGACAAATGCAACAGACATAGTTGATTCTATATTTATGATTTTTCTCATTTGTAGTTGTTGCAATTGCAACAGCAACAGATGAGAGGGAGCAGCAACAAATGAGAAGGAGTTGCAGTGCAGATGTAGGGTTGGCAGCAGCATAGTAGTGTTAGCAGCAGCATGGATGCAACATTAGAGTTGCGCAGTTGTTGGAGGGCAGTGGCAGGGAGTCAAAGTGGCCAAACATCAGTAGCATGACAAAGGGGTGATATAGAGACAGGGTGTTGTAGTAGTAGTGGTGCAACACTAGAACACCTTCCTCGCTAAGAGGGAGTGTAAGTTTTTGTAGCATTGGTTTGTTCTAGTCTCAAAACTTTGTGGAGAGGCTAAAACACAGGAGTTCTCCATAACCCAAAAATCGTTTCTAGAAATTCCACCTAGACGTGTCTGAATTAGATTATTAGCCTATTTTTTAATATTTCTTAAGTCTAAACTTAGGAAATCTAGTTAATTAATCAAAATTAATTAATATAAGGTGTGAATAATCTAGAAACTCACGGATCGACTCTGATATGATCTTATCCCTTGATTAAGCATTAATCTTGTTCGTTGGAGGTCCAACAAAAGATTATAAGAAGAAGTCGATGGGAAGATGGAGAACACACTTGCAACACACTTGAGGTCAATTTTCCAAAGGCATTGGCCAGAAGAGTTTGAGCTTCAGAAGAGAAGCAGAGACAGAGAGGCGCAGGGATAGTGAGTCCGGAGGAAAGTTTTTCTAGATCCGAAGAGTCGATAGCAGAAGAGTTGTATTTCCCAATGGAACTGCACAAAGGCAACGCAAAAGCTTCAGAATGAGATTGATTTTGTTGAAGGAGAGAGGAATTCAGTTGTTGTTGGTCCAGAAATTCTCTAGGAGGCCAAGCGAATTTCTCCCAGAGGCAGAGTCAAGCAGGACATCATTTTTCCTTGCAGTTTCGGGCTTAGCAAGTTGGGGTCTATGCAGAGGTTATACAACTGGCCAGATTTGTCAGTTGTCAAAGTAGGGTCAAACGTGGTGTTGAGGTAATTGCCTCACAGATATTTCAGCCAGTTTATTTTGCTGATTGGATTGTCAGTTGAGCATCCACAGATTGTACTCAAAATTTCGCTACTACTTAATAATATAAAACCCTTAGCTATTGCACGAGTTTTTCCAGGGACATTTGTCCATAAATAATTGTGTCAATTTTCATGTGTGTGCTACCATTTCTCATCTTCCAACGCTATTATTTTCCACAATTTTATTTCTGAAGGTTGCAGTGTGATTTATTCAATATTTGTCATAGCAAATAAATTGTTAAATTAATTAACAATTAGAAGAATTAATTCCAGTTGCTGCAATAGATTTCAGACTTGAAATTTTCACACAAAGGAAAGTCAACCTAAAGTGTAGAGGATAGGTTGCTAAGGTGACAATGCTAACCTTCCTAGAGATTGCCCCTTGATTTGTCCCGTGTGGATTAGGGCTTTCACCAATTAGAACAATTTGGGTAGTAACACACCACAAGGGAGGCTTCCTTAGTAGGAATTACAACTGCTAAAGCAAGATACAATCAAGTCTACAGTCTCCTAAGTAGCTACCTAAAATACCACCAACAAGATATATTAAGCGAGATAGGGTTTAAATGGTTAGTGAAGGTCAATTCTGTTGAAATTCCCTTGCACCCTAGGTCTGGTCTATGTCTAGACTTGAACATAAACACACTAGAATTGCTCAACTTAACTAATTTTGCACAACGAAAAATATCAACATTGAAATCAATAATAGTACACAAGTTTTATGGCCCAAAATATTGTTTCTCAATAATCCATCAATAAGAAAACACTAGGGATCCCGTACTAGGGATCATGGCCCTTCAAAAACCCTAATACAAACTAGTATACATAGTATAGACCAACTAGGGCTTTAGGTCTAATCCTTCAGACCCTCAATCTGCCCAACAAAAGCAATGAAAAAACACTCAACTTGCTGGTTAACACTCTTTTACAGTCAACCCTTTCAGCCATTTTGTCCACAGAAGATCAACTCCTTTTTCCTTTGGTCCCTACTCCCTACTACCCTTTGCCTCCTTGACACACACAGATTGGCTCCTTTCAATGCCCTATCATACAGTTGCTCATAGTGGGACATCTCCTTCAGTCCACTGTATTTATCAACATCAAAACTCCTTATTGTTAGGTCTTTCCTTTGACCTAACAATCTTCCTTATAACCTTGAATTAGCCCTCCTACATTGTACTAGCACTAAATATCTTGTTGTTAGGTATTCCTTCACCCAACAACCTTCACACTTAGTAGCTTCAACCAGCCTTCACAACTCAGCTATCCTTCTTATTCAACTCAACTTGCCTTTCTTCACTAGTGAATATCTTGTTGCATTGCTAACTACTCCATCAACCCTTAACCACACATGATTGTCCTTCTCACCAACCCTACTGCCTTTATCCTCCTACTTGTAGCTTTTTGTGCCCTCGGCCATCAAACCCTTGGCCTACAGATTTGAGCTCTGCAGTTCTTCTCCTGCCCTGAGGCCTGTGCCTTCTTCCTATAGCCCCAGAACACCTTCCTGCAGCTTAACTTCCACCCTGCTACACAAAACTCAATTTCCTCTAGGACAGATTACCTCGACCTTCTCGGCTACAAAAAGAACTCTTCTAATCTCGGCCTCCTCTTGGACAAACACTCCTCTAGGGCTTCTTTGCTCCACTAGATGAAGTCCTTCTCACCTTGTGATTTGCCACTCCATTGACCTCATATATATACTAGTTTAAGGGGCAAAAGCCCAAACGGTCATGACCCTTGGCGTAACTGGCCGACCTAAGCCTACATGACTGAAAAATACAAACTTAATTATTTTTCTTGTTCTAAACCCACTGCTTTGGGTCCAAAACCCCAAACATGGTTAACTTGCCCAAGAACTTCCTTTTTGTGGGTTTTCACCACTAATAAATAACTTTCGAGCTACCCAAATATCAACACTCCCTCTTAGTGAGGAAGGTATTTCCATCACACCTTGAAATCTCCAACTCCATGACTTGCCTTGTACTCATGATTGTTCTCGCATGAGTCAAGACTTTCCTTGCATGCTAATGACTATCGTCGCATGAGTCATGACTTTCCTTATATGGCCAAAATTGTCCTTGTATGTGTCACGTCTTCTTTTGTACTTGGCCAAGATTTATCTTGCATGGTGCATGACTGTCCTTGGATGCAGCATGAATTTTCCTTACGTGCACCATAATTGTCCTCATATGGCCTATGACTTTCCTTGCAGCACCATGAGTGTCCCTGCATGGCTTGTGACTGTCCTTGCATTAGCTGAAAACTCCACTCTTTCTAATGAACCATAAGGTTTAGAGTGTAGACTTCCATGTGAAAAATTTTGAATCTACACATCAGAAATCCTACTGCAATCACTGGTTTATCATCTCCTACTTGTGTTTACATTCAACAAGTTATTTAATTATTTAAACAACGATGAAAAACACTATTGCAGACTACACATACATACAGATCATGAACTAAAAATAGAATGAGACAAATACACAAGGGACACAGTTATTTTTGGACAATCGTCCCAAGAAAAAACCCAATTCAAGAAAATCGGTGCAGCATATAAAGGGTTTGTATTATTAAGTAGATTTCTAAATACAACTAGGGTGCCAAATTTGGCTCACCCAGCAGAGAATAAACTTGGCAAAAGTACCTCTATCTGGACACAGAAATTTTGGCAAATCCAGCAACTGGATGATCAAACCCCATAGATGACAATGTTGTTCCCAGAGCTGGCAAGCAATGGCTACTCCAAGCTTTACGCTGGAACTGCGACACCTCCTCTAGGAGTTTTGTCACCCTCCCAATGAGCCTTCCTTGCTCAGAAATCAATATTCTGAATTTTTGCTCTCTTTGCCTCAGAGAAACCCCAACGCTGCTTCTAAATGACTGCGCCCAACCCTCCGGATTTTGCATCACCCTCTCTGGAGATGCGTTGTCTCTCCGCTACCTCTCTTCTATGTATTCTCGACCTTGGACTGAAGTCCCTCTGCCAAACTGCCCCTCTCTCACTGCAACTCAGATCACTAGCTTGATTGTCTCAGCAAACCTCGCCCTAGAAAATCGAACTCTTTGATCTCTCTAGTATATTTCCAACTGACCCTCAAGCCTCCTCCTATACTTTTCTTGTTGATGAATCAACGGTCGAGATCAAGTCCCTAATCAATGGCTAAGACTAAAACAGACTTGATCCTTGTCACTTAGACATTTCTCACCCATATTCTTATTAATACCCATTAATATTTTAATTTTCCTAAGTTTAGACTTAGGAACCCATTAAAAATATGAATTATTTTAATAACTCCTCATCCGGGTGGAATTTCTCCAAACAATTTATAGGTTCTGGAGATCTCATGTATTCTAGCCCCTACACAAAATTTCAGAGCTAGAGCACATCCGATGCTATCCAATATCAACACTCCCTCTTAGCGAGGAATGTGCTCTAGCAATACTTCTCAATAGAAGTACTACACTGATCCACTACATCCATCCTCTGTGTTGCTGATGCTTGGCTTGCTACCCTTCATCCACTACACTGTTGCTTCCTATACTGCTGCCCATGACTCTGCCACTGCCACTACAACTCCCTCTCAAAATGCTGCATCATGTTGCCCATAACACTGCCACTGCTAACTCTTGCACTGAAACTCAATTACTGAGAAGTAAGTAACTGAAACTTCACCCAAAAATTGACATGTTTGTCAGTCTGGATGCCTTGTGATGCTGAAGCTACCTCTGCTGCTACTGCGCTGCTGCAATTTGCTTTGTGCCTCTCGCACTGCTACAACATCCACTACGCTGCCTCAAAGTTTGGCACTCTAGCTCTGCCATTGTCGCTCCATCACACCTTGCTCCAATCGACACCCGTCATTTTGCTACTATCATTAAGGGCTCCCATAGCCATATGTGATCCAAGAGTTTGGGTACCTCAAGGATCCTGCCCCTCATGTAGTCCTCCCGACTACAACTCAATGTTGCCCCACCTCTTCTCCAGAGGTGCATGAGCACTCATGGTGCAATCGTCATCCTCGCCTTCCTTGTCAGCTTTCGTTGCAGCAACCTTTGAGTCAGAAGCCTCCCCCCTGCCCTTCTTTCGGGGGCACTGAGTGGCATAATGTCCCAGTTCCCCACAATTAAATCATCTGACCTTGGTTATGTCCTTCTTCTTTCTCTTCTGTTGCCCTTGTTGTCCCAATGATGCGAGAGTTGCATCCTCCTCCTCCTCCTTGACGCGAGCTCCCTTGTCATTACTCCCTGTCTTGGTCAACCTCCTGAGCTCTTCTTGTCGAAGAGCTGCCCACATCTCCTCCCAACTAGGGAGAGTCACTCAGCCCAAGATACTTTGGACAAAAGTCTCCTAGTCCTCAGTGACTGCATTTAGGGCAGTCCTGAGCATGAACTCAGGATCTGGTGTAAACCCCACGAAATTCAACTGGTTGCAGATCCATTGCAACCTGAGAAGGAAGGAATCGATATCCTCTCCCTTCTGCATCTGGTACTGCCTCAGCTGATTTTCTAATAACATCTTCTGTTGGGCAGAAGAACCTTGGTACAAGGTGGTCAGCACCTCCCACAACTCCCTTGTTGTGTCCTTCTCAGGAATGTGCGGTACTACATGATCTTTGACACTGTCTAGGATCATGCACTTGGCCTTCGCCTAGGCCTCCTCGTACTTCTCCAACGAATCAACGTCAACTGGAACAACAACTGCTTTCAAGGCATAGTCCTTGATGTTATGTTTGTCTAGGATTGTCAGGATCCTAGCCTTCCAAATGACAAAATTGGATGCTCCATCTAATCTATATCCTGAACCCTCAACCCATTCACTGCCATCTCTGTTCAAAAATAGGACTAGTTCTCTTCTCCCTCTCCCACTGCCAATCTAGCAAGACTTGGATCTGGATTTATTTGGCGCAAGAAACCCTCTAAGGAACAAGCTCCTCTAGACTCCATCGGAGTCCTAATTTCCTTCACAGAAATCCTCCGGCCAAATGTCGAATCACTCCTCTCTAATCCTCCTTTGTTTCTACAACCCAGATCTAGATTTCTTTGGCTAGAATCTGTCAAGGCAGTGACTCCCTCTACCTCGGCTCTGTCTCCACAGACATTGTTCTGCACCAACAAAAGCAACGCCCCACCAACTCCTCAAATCAAATTTGGACTGCTCCTCCAACCCTGGCAACTGGCTGATTTGAACCTTTCAGGATCTGCATTGGCCTAGAGAGCTGACATAGTCATTGCGTGGGCTCCTCTCTAGCTCTATGTCACCCTCTGGAGGCACAAAATGCTGACACAGGCATTGCGTGAGCCTCTGCGTCACTCCTCTGGGTCTACGTCACTCTTGCAGTTGCTCCTCTGCCTCTGAAACAACACTATCATTCGGGAGAGTTGCTTCTCTGCAACAAATTCTCTGGATATCTCGGCTGGTGTCTTCAGTCTCTTATGATCTGCAATGCTCTGATACCATGTGAAAATTTCTGAATCTACACATCAAAAATCCTACTGCAATCATTGGTTTATCATCTCCTACTTGTTTTTACATTCAACAAGTTATTTAATTATTTAAATAGCAATGAAAAACACTATTGTAGACTACACATACATACAGATCATGAACTGAAAATAGAATGAGATAAATAAACAAGGGACACCGTTATTTTTGGACAATCTTCCCCGGAAAAACCCAATTCAGGAAAACTGGTGCAACATATAGAGGGTTTGTATTATTAAGCAGATTTATGAATACAACTAGGGTGCCAAATCCGGCTCACCCAACAGAAAATAAACTTGGCAAAAGGACCTCTATCCGGAGACAGATATTTTGGCAAATCCAACAACTAGATGATCAAACCCCACATATGACAATGTCGTTCCGAGTGCTGGGCAGTGATGGTTGCTCCAAGCTCTGCGCTGGAACTGCGTCACCTCCTCTAGGAGCTGCATCAACCTCCCAGTGAGCCTTCCTTGCTCAAGAATCGATATGTTGAATTGCTGCTCTCTCTGCCTCATAGAAACCCTAGTGCTGCCTCTAAATGACTTGTCAACCCCTCTTGCTTCTACGTCACCCTCTCTAGAGTTGCGTTGTCTCTCCTGGTGCTACTCTGCCTCTCTTCTATGCATTCTCGGCCTTGGACTGAAGTCTCTCTTCCAAATTGCCCCTCTCTCACTGCAACTCAAATCACTAGCTCAATTTTCTTAGTAAACCTCGCCCCAGAAAATCGAACTCTTTGATCTCTCCAGTATATCTCCAACTAACCCTCAAGCCTCCTCTTATACTTTTCCTGTTGATGAATTAACGACCAATTTCAAGTCCCTAATCAACGGCTAAGATTAAAACAGATTTGATCCTCGTCACTTAGAAGTTTCTCACCCATATTCTTATTAATACCCATTAATATTTTTATTTTCCTAAGTTTAGACTTAGAAACCCATTAAAATATGAATTTATTTAATAACTCCTCATCCGGGTGGAATTTCTCCAAACGATTTCTAGGTTCTGGAGATCTCATGTATTCTAGCCCCGCCACAGAATTTCGAAGCTAGAGCACATACGACGCTACCCAAAATCAACATTCCACTGGGCAATTGACTTTCGTTTGCAATCTCCCTCTAAAGCTAGTTCCCTCTAAGCCTACACAACCTTCACTAACTCACTCTACTTTCCCTCTCGGAAAGGTTGTTACTAAACTTGTGTCCTTCCAAAGTCAGTCTCAAGTTGCAGTCGAACACTAGGTCTAATCCACTCAAACCATCACAACTCAACTCTGCAAGAGTCCTCATCCTCCTGGGTCAAATACCTCATGTGCACATCGCTCCATTGTCAGATGTGCAACCCTACGACCCAATGAAGATACTATCTCACGATCAACCTCCCATCCACACAGAGCTATCTCATCCATACAAAAGCATTCCTTGCCAAGGCACTTGAACTATCTCAACAAACTTTGGCAAGTCATCCAAAGTCCATGATCTGCAACTCGCCATTCAACATACTATTGTGCACTGAGTTCTCCACTAATCCACTAGAATTCCCAACCATCCTCGTCACCAAACCAGTCAAAGCCACATATCCATGTCTAAACTTATTGTTCCATGTCTATCAATTTCATAGGTCCCTCTTAAGTTGCTTCCTATGCACACTCTAATCCACCTATTCTTTAAACCTAGCTCTAATACCATGTTGAAATTCTGTTGCACCCTAGGTTAGGTCTATGTTTAGACTAGAACATAAACACACTAGAAGTGCTCAACTTAACAACTTTGAACAACGAAAAACATCAACAGTTAAATCAAGTTTTATGGTTCAAAATCTCGTGTCTCATTAATACATCAATAAGAAAACACTAGGGCCCTCGTACCAGGGATCATGGCCCTTCAAAAACCTTGATACAAACTAGTATATATAGTATACAACAGCTAGGGCTTGAGGTCTAATCCTTCAGACCCTTAATCTGCCCAACAAAAACAATGACAAAACACTCAACTTACTTGTTGGTTGACACTCCTTTGCAATTAGCCCTTTCAGTCTTGTTGTGCACAGAAGATCAACTCATTTTGTCCTTTGTCCTAGCTATCCTTTTCCTCCTTGACACATGGGGATTGGCTCCTTTCAATGCCCTGTCACACAGCTACTCACAGTGGGATTTCTCCTTTAGTCCATTGTATTTATCAACATCAAAACTCCTTGTTGTTAGGTCTTTCCCTTCACCTAACAATCTTCCTTACAGCGCTAAATCAACCCTCCAATACTATACCAACACTAAATATCTTGTCGTTAGGTATTCCTTCACCCAAAAACCTTCACACTTACCATCAACTCGCCAGCCTTCACAAGTCAACTAGCCTTCTTATCCAATTCAGGCCACCTTTCTTCACCAATGGATATCTTGTTGCCTTATTGGATTCTCCAACAGCCCTTAATCACACATGATTAGCCTTCTTAGCAACCCTACTGCTCTTGGCCTCCTGCCTATATCTTTCTATGCCCTCGGCCCCTTGATCAAACCCTCAGCCTACAGATCGAAGCCATGTAGTTCTTCTACTGCTCTGTGGCCCTACAGTTTGTGCCTTCTTCCTACAGCCTCAGACCACCTTCTTGCGACGTTATCTACAGCCTAACTTCAGCCCTCCTGCACGAAGCTCGACTTCCTCTAAAACAGATTACCTCGCCCTTCTCTACTACAAAAAGAACTCTTCCAAACTCAACCTCCTCTTGGACAAACTGTAGCTCCTCTAGCGCTTCTTTGCTCCACAAGATGAAGTCCTTCTCACCTTGTGATTTTCCACTCCATTGGCCTCATATATATACTAGTTTAAGGGGTGGAAACCCCAATGGTCATGACGCTTGGCCTCGCTGGCCGACCTGAGCCTACATGACTCAAAAATACAAAATAATTTTTTTTCTTGTTTTAAACCCACTGCTTTGGGTCCAAAACCCCAAACTTGTGTAACTTTCCCAACAACTTCCTTTTTGTGGGTTTTCACCAAGCGGAAATACCTTCCAAGCTATACCTAAATTTCAACAAATTCAATTTGTTTAAGGTATTATAGGGCTAGGTGTTTACCAAGAAACAATCTTAGGCAATTTAACAATCCCCAAACCACTCAAATCTGATAATTACTAATGGCTATTGTAAAACTTGCATAAAAGGTAGAAATTTACAGCAGTAAACAAGTTATAATAGCAATATAATTTATCCCTAAAAACAAGTTATAAACAAGTAAAACATAGCTAAATTAATGAATAAATCTAGGATTAACTTTTGAATTCTGAAAACTACAATGCTTATAACAGCCAACCAAAACAAGATATCTAGCCCTAATTATGCAACAATTTAAATGAGCAAGGCATATGTTATACAATATAACAATTTTAGGTTCCCCGGCTGCGGGTGATTAAAGTGGGAGTAAATGAAGGGGCGGCCTCATTAAGAGGCAAGTGGCTGCCCACTTCAGACAGATGGATTGAAGTGTCTCGAGACAGCTTCCTCCGTCCGGCACAGTTTAATGCGGCCTTAACTCCGCATGGGAAAACGGTCACGCAGGGTGTTATATCCGTCGACCTCCTCCGCCTGACGATGCACTGTGAAGGGTTGGCAAAGGTTGGAATGGTTAGCTTCTGGCCTCGGTGTTCTGTAAGCAATTTGTTCAGGTCTTGGATGAGGGTGTCATGGTTGAGTGTACCAGGATTTAGACCTCGGCCCTCTGCTCAGAAGGCCTTGGTCTTTACCCTGTGTCGCTCAGGCTTCCTTGTTTGCTCGTATCAGACGGTCCTGGTCTCTGAGCGTAACATCCGGCTTCAAAGTATTCGGGTTCTGAGCATTCCGCCCAGCGCGGCTCTGGTTTTTCCTCATCTGCAGATTCGGGTGGTAAGTTTCGGTCCTTTCCATTGTGTTATTTCTACTGTCATCCACTTACCTTGTCAGCTTCTGTTTGGAGAAGGGCACATTCGGGTTCCGGGTAGATTGGTGTGCGGTTTGGTTTCAGGATGCCGCGTGAGCGAATGCGACTCATTAGTCGACGGGGTGGCTCAAGGGGTGGCGCTAGAGGTCGTGCTTCTTCTCCACAATCCTCAGCCTCACTCGGCTCCCCCTCTGAGGAAATCAACTCACCAGGAGCTCGGCGGGGACGAGGCAGAGGGAGAGGGCGGGGAAGGACAGCAATGTGCTCGCTCGGTTCTCACCCTTCCACTCGATTCCGGTTTCCTTGCGCCTTGGATAATACCACCTATTATGTTACAGTCAGGATCGAGAAATGTGAGCACGCAGCCATGCCAGAAGTCCCAGCGGAGCCACGACCACCCTCGCCTGTTCAGAGCTCTCGACTGCAGCCTGCGAAGGCCTCAGGTGCAGTGGCGGGAGCAGTGGTGGGAACAAGCGAGCCTGCAAGGAATGATCCCCCCTACACAGATTCAAGCGCCTCTGATCCATACGCCTGTCCCGTGGTGGAGGAACAACCATCCACCTCCATGGATGAGTAAGTCCTTTGTTTGGCTGCTGGGGAGATTGCTTTTACAGCTTCAGAATGGCAGCTCGATGGTTTTGGGTCGATTCTCGTTAACGTATGTTGTGTCTGTTATGTGTTTTATGTCGGGTATGTATGGAAGCTCCGTGTCTGTAAAATTCCCCCTCGCCTCGGCAGGGATAGGAAGCTTTTTTGCATGTAACTAGTCTGTTATGGGTTCGGGTCTGGAGTCAGTGGACTGTCTCTTCGTTCCACAGTTTTTCAGGTTCATGTTCAGTCACAGTAAGCTTAAATGTTCAGCGGCAACCATCCTAGCATGGCGGATGTAATCCTTTTGTAACTCTTTTTGTATAATATATTAGCAGTAGCACAATTTACACAAAAAAAAATATATATATATAACAATTTTAGGTTAATCGTGCAAAAAAAAAAAATCTAGGTTTTTAGGTCAAGAATATAAACAAAACCATAACTTACCCTAAAACATCAAATAAAATTTGGATTTATAATATATGATTCGCTGAAGGGATAAAAGCCTAGTGTGCACACTAGGCTTTTATCCCTTCAATGAATCATATATTATAAATCCAAATTTTATTTGATGTTTGAGGGGTTATGGTTTTGTTTATATTCTTGACCTAAAATCCTAGATTTTTTTTTTTTGCACGATTAACCTAAAATTGTTTTATTGTATAACATATGCCTTGCTCACTTATATTGTTGCATAATTAGGGCTAGATGTCTTGTTTTAGTTGGCTAATAATATATCATTGGCTAAAGGTATATGACTAGTGTGCATATATATATATATATATATATATGGGCGCATATGGGTCAATTAAGGACTCCATTGAAAAGATGCAAATAGATCTAGGGTAATATCAAGGGTTATACATTACAAACTCTGAAATTCACCTAGTACCTTACTAATAACTTCAAGATGACTCAAGGAAAGCTACTCCAATAGTAACCTTTGAGGAGATTTGAAAAATGGAATTTGTTCAAGAAGAAATAAAGAGAATGCACCACCACCACTAGATAAGTGCAATTACACTAGCATTCTTTCATAAAAAAAATCCACAAAATAAAGTGAGATGACTTACTCAAGAAATATTTTAATCTTAAAAGCCATAGCAATGGGCATCCATAAAGAAGTAAAGCCATCCACAAGATAATTTCCACGAAAACTTGTTCTAACTATCGATCCAAAATTGTTTATAAAAAATAGTAAAAAGGAAGTGATGTTTATCCACAAGTAGCAATGACTTACAAATGAGAAGTGCTTCTCTTATTTATATGAGAGATCAAACACCCGTCTCAATAAAATAATAATATCCTCCAAGCAAAATCCCTTAGAATTAAAATAATGCCTTTATATCTTAAAAACCCTAGAGATAAGCCATAATACATAAAATATTCATGATACAATAGTGGATATCCCTTAAAGACTCCCAACAATGCTCTCAAAGTCAATTAAAGATGCTCTAATGCCAAGTTGTCTATCATTAATGCATGCTCATCACCGCACGTGTGGCATGTGTAATCTCTTAAAGTGGATGACTCACTCAATAATCATGTGCAAGCGCTCCAAAAGTGAAACATTCCCTCCAAAGGGTGCAACATTTCATCCCCCAGGTATCATATCATCTCACAAAGGTGCAACGTCCCATTGAAAGGTGCCACATCATCTCCAAGAAGGTGCTAGGACATATCAACAAGGATGTAGTCTCATCATGATGCCCAAAATTCTCCAAAAGACTCAAGTTTCATGTCCATGCAAAGTACCTCATCCAAGGAGGGGCTCCAAGTCCCCAAAAGTGACCATCAATCTAGAGCATGTACACAAGTCAATGCAACATAGAATGTGAGTCATATCATATGTAAATGCCAATATGAAAATCACATTAAGGACTGTTATCCACCACCTGTGGGTAGTGTATAGGAGAAAAAAAATCTCCTAGATGGTCCTCAGCCGGCAACCCCTTGCAGTGCCTAGATAGCTCAATGTGCCATTTTCTCTACCACCTGAGCCCACTATGTGATCCTTCGCCCATCTATTATGAATGTATGTTTGAAGGTGGGCCTCCCAACCCCAAAGGTATGGCTTTTCATTGGTAAAGTAGTTTTCCTTACTTGTCATGGGCACCTCTGGGCTTGAATTGGTGGGGGCATTCGGCAGAAAGAGTAAGTTAGGGTTGTATTCTTGTCTCCATTGCCTGATTTCGTGGTTGCCGTTGTATCCTAGTCTCGTGGGTTCTCCTTTACTTGCCATTAGCTTAAGGGTTGGCACTACATGGGAGATCCTGATTTTGGTTGTGTGGTCCCATTTCCTGACACCACCTACGTTAGTCCCTTTCCACTTATTTGAGCCCCATTCATCTCTTTTCTCGTATGGGTCCACATGTGTCCACTGGGTCCACACAGGGTTAGCCCCCCCCCTTGTCCACACCTTGGGTCGGACCTGGAATGATGCCCCAAAGGTTGATGCAACTAAAAAGAAAAGTAAAAAGCATAATTTGGCCACTCTCAATAGAAAATGTACCACAAAATACAAAAACGGTCAGGACATACAAATTTAGCACGTGAGCAAAAGCCAAACATGAGCTCTACCCCTTGTTCATGGCCATCACCTTGGTTCCTATGGGCCCTAGATGAGCCCCCTCCATCTTTAAGGAACCCATGATTGTTCCAACCCCTGGTGGGCGATGAACTACCCCACCTGAAGGGGGTATCCATTGCTACATGTTACACATCATGTTCTCCATCCCCTGGAGCCCCGAGCAATTATGAAGAAAAATCAATAAAAGGCTAAAGGCATATGAAGAAGGGTGGAAAAACAAAGGTCAGGGTAACTCATGTACCACGATTTTCTCCCTACTAAATTCATATACCCAGGTGTGGGCTTCCCTTATTATAGCTATCGTCGCACCTTGACATGTGATCTGGATGATTTCCCTGATCCCCACTCCATTCCATTATTATATCATTTGCCACCTGCCTCTTAAAGGATGTACCATGGACATGCCACCCCCTTGAGGATGAAACCACCTAATAGGGTCCTTGGTTAGCCCCCTATTGAGCTTGAAGACTCTTGTACATGCCAAAGCCCACTATGGAAAGGCATGCCACCATGAAGTGCCCCATTGATCCCATGATTTGTAACCATTATTACTTTATTATTCTAATGATTTGTTGTATTGGAGGGCAAGGAGACACATTGGATTTTATGCAGGATTGCAAGTAGGTCTTCTTTTGGGGTTTGGTCTCCCTATACAGGGTCCTAGCCCTCCAGAGAGCCATATTGGCACTTGTAGGGTGAGCGTTGAGAGCCATGGACCTCCACCATAGAAGATATTACTTCATGGATCCCAAGCAGCATTCATTGATTGCTCATGTTCCACCTTTGGGATGAAGATGATGCACCTGGTCCACCATGCCCAACCGGCTCCACAGTTGCACCATACACTTGGCAGATGTTCTAGGATGCCTCCCGCCGCAAAGGGAGGGCTTATGTCATTACTCCAGCCCTTACAGATGGTCTACAGGCATATTCGATCCATTTGGAGACCCATGAGTATGTCCTTGTGCCCCCACACCCACTCGGGAGCACCACAAGTTCTTTGTTGGATAAGAAGGGGCCAACCCCTTGTCCATTATGTTTGGAGTCCATTCCTTCATCATGGCACCCTTGGACTTGATTAGGCCTCCTCAAAGGCCCAACAACTCACTTTTTTTTATCATTCGACCCTCTTGAGAGGCTTATCTTTACATTATTGATCTATTTGGTGGGCTTGTCACCAAAAGTTTTGTAATTATGCACATTATTTTACTTTAGGGGCTAAATTAGGCCTGTTTAGCTAAATCGAATTCATTAGGAAGTGTATAAATACAAGTGTTATGATTCATTTTGATCATCGTCACTTGGATTAGATCATTTTCTCTTCTGAGATTTATGCCATTCTTATTGGAGGATGAAATTGGATGAATGGATGAATTTTGATGTTTGGAATCTGGATCTCTTCATTTTTGTCTTGGAGCTTAACTATTGGCATATGATGATGATTGGATATACTTTTTCTTACATGTAAGTATTATTTTAATGCTATTTTCTTATTTTCTTATGGCATATGCATGTTGCTATGGATTTTCGCTATACTAAGCTTAAATTTATTGCATTTCTTATGCCAAATTATGGAAATTTGTCTTTTTATAGCATTGCATTATGTCATGGGTCATGTATGAATACTTGAATATTCCTAGAGATATCATGATAATTCATCACATATTTCAAATCGAAGTATAAAGACCTTGAAGAAATTGTTCACATGCCTATTTTCCATGCGAAATTGTTCTAAAGACCTCCTTGACTATGTGAATCCACAGAAGCATTGGAATCTCCTTGACTCCATTTCTCCCAAAGGATTAGGCATTGATCCTCCTCTGGGGATCACTCTAAAGCATATATTTCTCACCTCCTCCTTTTCTTTCTAGGTTTAGCCCCAATAGGTGACCCAGGGCATCATTTTTCTCACATTTTACCCATCAAAAAAATTTGATCTCTTACCCTCTTCTGCGTTGTTGTGTCTCGTAGGAGCCCTCCAAATTTGAGGCAATTTTGACAATGGGATCTCGAGATATTCCTAGCCCTAGCTCTAAGATCAATTCTTGCCCTTGGTTTCCCTTGGCTAGTGACCTCATAAGGATCATTGCATCGAAATCACTGAAAATTTCTCCTATGATCCCCTTCCCCTGGCCCCCCCTTAACTAGGTCAAGCACACCTTTGATTGATCAACTCCACCCTCTTGACCTAATTTTGGGTCCACTTAGTCCCGTGTGTTCCCACAACCTCTTGAAGATAATTTCACAAAGACCATTTGGAAACCAAGTTTTCACAAGGGTTTCTAGGACTAAGTCCCTCATTTACAAGTCTCATTTGCAAAGCCTAGCCCTTGAAATCCCATTCTTTCTTCTTAGAGAGCCTTACACCTTGCTTCTCAAGCAAGCAAACCTACAATTGAGTCTCTCTTGTGAATAGGCCTTAGGAATCACTCCTTATCTCTTAAATGATTCATTCATCTCGTGATTCCCTTTATATCGGGTCTCCTCCCATCGCTGAAAGTCCGTAAAGAGCAGGGAGCCATAGCTGAGGTGGCAGTGGGTTATCGCTTCATCGTTGCCCTTGACCTAGTAGTTTCCCTTTTAGGATCACTTTCTAGGACCCCTTCTAGTTTGAGCGGTAACAAGGACCATCTTCAACTTTATAATAATTTATAGAATTCATGCCATTTTATAAGTTTAGGTATGGGAGGATCATCATTAACCCCTACTAGGTGTGCCAATACCCAGGAAGACTGTTATTTCCCAAGAAACCCATCAAGGAGTATGTATAATACTATAATGATAGATGGAATGGTTTGGGGTTTAACTTCATTAGTTGTGTTACATAGTCATGTGAGGTTATATAATATATTCATCCACATGAGTGCCTTTGTTGACGGAACGCTTATGCATTAAGTTACCCCTTCCTTGACATTGTGTCTTACTACCCCTTTCTAGCCTTTTTCTTGTTTTCTTACATTTCCTTTTCTTTTATTTCTTTTTCTTCTATTTAGTTTTCTTGTTTTATTGAATAAGACTTAGGGAAATGGCCTCATAGCGAAGGGGTAGAGTTGAATATTTACTTTGGCTTTCGACTTATCATTCATATCCCCTCATTTCCTTTTGCATTTTAAACTTTATATCTTGCTCTTTCCTTTTTTTATAAAACTTCATCAACCTCGAGCTTTCATGTTGGGCTTTCAAGTTTGTGGCTAGAACTTGAAGTATCACTGCATAGTAACCTGGAGGTTCCACGCATAGTGCAACAGACGATGAGCAACGCTGACTGGCTTCTCCTACGGACCACGAGCAGCTTTAATCCATCAACCTCGAACTACAGACATCCGCCAATCAGAGTGCTTGAGCCAACAACCACCAATCGGAGCCTAGAAGTTCCACGCATGGTGCAACAGCATATGAGCCACACTAAGAGGCTTTTCCAATGGACCACGAGCAATTGTAGCCCACAAACCTCGAAATGCAGATGTTTGCTAGCTAAATCCCTTGAGCCAACACCCATCAACCGGAGCCTTCATCCATCTACCACAACCCGCAACCACCATGATGATAACATCCAACAAGGGGCAAACAAGACTTTAATTACGACAATCAAGCTGTTGGAGGTTACATTGAGAGGGTAGCAAGGGTCGAGTAACACTCAGGATCATCACCAACAAACCTTTGGCAGTAGCAACCTATGAACCTTCAATCCCTGTGATGCTCATGACCAGTAATATGGGGCCAAGTCCTGAATTATGAGAAAATAACCACCGAAATCCAATAAGATATCAATTTTGTGCCTGAAGCTCGATCAAAATAGCCTACGGATGGAGAGAAAATAGAGTACCATGTGTGAGAGCCAAAACATCAATGTGAGCCTTAGGGCCTATTACTGCTTAATTTAGCAAGGGTCCTAGGAGGGGTTCCAAAGGGACTACTACTAGATCAAGTAGCAACAATGAGACAATGACCCATTGTCACCTCAGTTGATGTCCCCTGCTTTTTACAGATTTGAACCGATGGGAGGAGTCCCAGTATAAGGAAATCACTAGGAATGATGAATCAATGACTGGATAGGTAGTGATTTCTAGGGCCCATTCACAAGAGAGACTCACATAGTAGGGTTTGCTTACTTTAGAAGCAAGGCGAAAGTCTCTCTAAGAAAGGCCAAGGAAAACCTATGCCTAGGGATTAGGGGTATTTCTTAATGAGGGATGCCCTAGACCTAAGATTCCTTTTAGAAACAAGGTTTCTAAGTGATCTTGTGAGATAAGAAGTGATAGAAATGTGGGACCACACCCAAACGAGACCTAGGGTTACAGGTGAAAGTTCAAACTAAAGGTCTAGGCCAAGTAAGGGAGAAGAAGGGATCAATAAATGATGAACTTCCTTTGAGTTTTCAAGCATAAAGGATCCCTAAGAATGTCGATAAACTAGAAGGACCAAGAGCCAAACGATTTTGGACCTAGGGCCTGATGTATCTCACAAACCAACTGTGGGATTAACTTCAAATTTGGAGGGCATGTGGAGGACACCCCAGCGCAGTTCCTAGCCAACTTGCTGAGAAGGTTGATGGCTCTAATAGAATTCGTTGGATGCCCTAGCTTGTGTTGATTTGTGTAGTTTGTGAGGTACTCCAAGCCTTAGGGTTCAAGGTTTGGAGAGAAAAGCACCACAAGAGTCACTTGTGGGCTTGGAACCCAAGGATGGGGTTTTGAACCCAATCGTGTTTGGGAAATTCTGAAAGCACATTTCTACATGCGATGGCATGAGACAATAGAGGGCAAAAAGGAGAATCCAATGCTTCGAGAATCGTCGAATTTCGAGTTGTAGAAGTGGAGAAATGCATTTTTGAAGTCGACAATTAATTATTGGTTTTCAAGTCATGTAGTCTTGATGTAAAATACTCCAATAGATGTGTCTCTTCAATAATTCATTGGAGCCCCTCTTTAGGCTATAAAAAGAGGGTGAATGAGATTCATTTGAGAAATCCATTTTGTGAGACATTCCTCCAAGAATTAGCTCTGAAATTCGGATGCCCTAGCCACAGCAAGAAAGGGTCAAGGACAACATGCAGACAAGTGTGAAGTGGAGGTCGAGGAGCAGCGTGGGAGAGATATGTTTGAAGGCCGAAGTGTTGGGCTGATTGTGGATTTGTTTGGGACTGTCTTAAGGCTAAAGACAAGTTCGAAGAAGGTTGTTCTAGGGCCGTAATTGTTGGGAAGATATGCCGAGGAGCAGAGGGACAAGACAGGGTTGTTAGGTGACTGTTTGGGTTAGTTTTGGAGGGGAGCCGCAGCCACAACAAGCTGCTTTCTAGGCCACAAGCCATAGCAAGCAGTTGGAGGAGTTTAAGGGCTGACTACATGGAGGATTGAGGGTTGTATTGTGTGCCCTAACCAGAATTGCAGGAGCAACAGTGCAGACAGTAGTGACAACAGTGTTTTGTGGATGATTATCGGTCAAAGGAGTTAACCAGATTGGGTCGTTATTGTAGCAACCTGTTGGTGCCATGTGGAGGATCTTTCGAGGAGATGAAGAGTCTTCCTAGGAGCATAATTGACAGTGGCGTGATTAGGTGCCATTGATCTTATTGGAGGACAAGGTATTAGCTACCCAAAGTAGCCCTAGAGAAGCAGATAAGAAGGACATTGTTGATGCATGATCGGGTGAAGATTGGAGCCTTATGAGTAGCTCTTTGATGGACAAAAGAGGCTACTAGAAGGCAGATTGGAGCTCAGATATTGGCCAGCCTAGAGAGCAGTTTGATGAGCCCATGTACATGCAGCAGAAGTGACTTGCATCATTGTTAGGTGGAAGCCCTCTTGGAGTCTTGATGTGTAGTGGCCTTGATGGACTAAAGCACTACTAGTGAGCAGTATGGGAGCAAAGGACCGGCAAGACAAGATACGACATCAAAGTTGCAACAAAGTTTGTCATTGTATCTAGTATACCATAGATTGGTGTATTATTCAGATTTTGTTTAATATAATGAAGATTGGGATTGTACAATTTTGTTAAAGACTATGTATATTTGTGCATATGTGATTTACTGCTTTATATTTCCTTTGTGCAAAGTAGTTTATGGTTAAGATTCTTGGTATGGTAGCATTAGTGATTTTAAGACTCTAACCTAGACCCAAGGTCATGGAAATTCAACATGGTATCAGAGCGTGTCTGAGCTACTTTGGAAGTAAGTAAATCAGATTTGTACGTAGTGAAGTACAACGTGAGAGGGAGTTGGTCACATTGTGAGTGAAGGGTTCACTACAATGTCGAAGTTGCACGCAGGTCTCCAGTATGAGGACAGGTTGGAGGAGTTGTCCAACTATAGTCCTTGGAAAGAAAGGATCAAGTTGGTCTTGCAGGTCAACAGGCTCTGGGAGTTTGCCGAGAAAGAGATCAAGAAGCCAACTGACCCTAAGGAGCTGGAAACATATGAAGATTTGGATGCAAGGGCGAGATTGATCATCCTAAATGGTGTGAAGGATGCCCTAATACCTCATTTGTCTGGGAAGAACAATGCACGTGAGATGTGGATGGTTCTTCAGAATTTCTTCCAGAATAAGAATGAGAATCGGGTACAGGTATTGGAGGATAAGTTGAAGTCTGCCAAGATGATAAAGGGTGAAATTGTGACCTCGTATCTGACGAGATTGTCTCAAGTCAAAGATGAGCTTGCTGCCATCGATGTGTCTACCTCAGAGGGAGATATGGTAAAGATTGCCTTGAAAGGGTTCCCCAAGGATTGGAAGCCCTTGAACAAAGGGATCATTATCAAAGAGAAGCTGATAGACTGGGATAGATTGTGGGATGACTTCATTTAGGAAGAGTTGCAAAACGAGGATCTTCATCTAAAGAAGGCAACTTCAGATGATGACATGGCACTGTAGCACGAATGAAGGGAAGCAAAAGAAGGACTTGAGTAAAGTCATGTGTTTCAATTGTGGCGAGATGGATCATTATTCGTCGAGATGTCCGATGAAGAAGAAGGGAGATGATCAGAAAAGGAAAGGGAAGCAAGTCGTCGGTGTTGCCACTTCAACAGAGATAGATGATCTCTCCAGGGGATTCGAAGAGGAGGAATTTGCTATGATTTCTCATTTCTCGCAGGGTACTGTCAATAAGGATGGATGGTACGCGGATAGTGGTGCGACGAAGCATATGACAAGGTCACAGGAGGTTTTTGAGACTCTCGCTAAATGGTCCTCAAAGTTGCACATGGTGTTGGGTGACAAGAGTCAATTGGAGATCCGAGGATTAGGAGTTGTGCCATTCAGGATGGAGACAGGACATGTGATGCGGGTCCAAGATGTACTATTTGTACCAAGACTCGGATATAGCGTGATTTCCATCTTAATGATCGAGAGGAAAGGGTTTGAGGTCTTATTCCAGGATGGGAAGGCAAGACTCAAACCTAGAGGCTCTAAGTCCGATGGGATTGTACTCGGAGTTAGAGAGCATGGTGTCTATAGGTTGACGAGCAAGCATATGGATCATGGAAAGAAGCAGGTGGAGCAGGTACAAGTTCCAGAGAAGAATGAGTAGGTGCAAGTGCAAGCGCAGGCTTCAGAGGAGCGGGTAAAGGTTCCCGAGAAAAAGGTACACCTTCCCGAGAAGGTCCAGGTTCCAGAGAATTAGAGGGAATCTAGTTCGAGAGGGAGCTTGTAGATTCAAAGGGAGACTCTGCAGTCCAAGAAGAGTGTGTGGTCAGTGGGGAGCAAGGGTGCTCCTACAACTGCCAAGAAGGAATCATGGAGAGAGTGGAAGACGTTACAAGATAAGAAGAAGAAGTAGGGTGCTTCCAGCAATGACAGCGACACATCCGAGAAGGGCGTAATTCGCCATACAGGGATTGTAGCGATTGTAAGCGCTAGGAGTTGGACAAGTGTTGCTAGTGACGACGATGACAAGAGACTTCCTAGTCTTGGAAATACCTCCCTCACTAAGAGGGAGTGTTGATTTGTGTAGCTTGGGAGGTACTCCAAGCCCTAAGTTTTAGAGTTTGGAGAGCAAAGCACCCAAGGATGGGGTTTTGCACCCAATCGTGTTTGGGGCAATTCCTAAAGGACATTTCTACATGTGATGGCATGAGATGATAGAGAGCGGAAAGGAGAATCCAAGACTTCAAGAATTGTCGAATTCCGAGTTGTGTAAGTGGAGAAATGAAATTTTGAAGTTGACAATTCTTACCGGTTTTCAAGTCATGTAGGATTGATGTAAAATACTCCAATAGATGTGTCTCTTCAATAATTCGTTGGACCCCCTTTTTAGGCTATAAAAAGAGGGTGAATGAGATTCATTTGAGAAATCCATTTGTGAGACATTCCTCCAAGAATTAGCTCTGAAATTCAGATGCCCTAGTCGCAGCAAGAAAGGGTCAAGGACAACGTGCGGACAAGTCTGAAGTGGAGGTCGAGGAGCAGCGTGGGAGAGGTCTGTTTGAAGGCTGAAGTGTTGGGCTGATTGCGGATTTGTTTGGGACTGTCTTAAGGCTAAAGACAAGTCCAAAGAAGGTTGTTCTAGGGTCATAATTGTTGCGCAGATAGGCCGAGGAGCAGAGGGACAAGACAGGGTTGTTAGGTTACTGTTTGGGTTAGTTTTGGAGGGGAGCCACCGCTACAGCAAGCTTCTTTGTTAGGCCGCAAGCAGTTGGAGGAGTTTAAGGGTTGCGTTAGGGAGGACAATCCCTTAACAAGGCAGCGTGGCATGATAGGGCCTTCTCCAAGGTGGACCACAACCCTGAAAGGGCTTATCTGCTAACTGCGTGGAGGATTGAGGGTTGTATTGTGTGCCCTAACCAGAATTGCAAGAGCAGCAGTGCAAACAATAGTGACAACAGTGTTTTATGGAGGATTGTCAGTGAGAGTTGAACAATTTGGATCATGATTGTAGCAGCCTATTGGTGCCATGTGGAAGATCTTCCGAGGAGGTGAAGAGTCTTCTTAGGAGCAAAATTGACAGTGACGTGATTGGGTGCCATTGATCTAATTGGAGGACAATGTGTTGGCTACCCAAAGTAGCCCTAGAGCAGCAGACAAGAAGGACATTGTTGATGCATGATTAGGTGAAGTTTGCAGCCTTATGAGTAGCTCTTTGATGGACAAAAAAGCCTACTAGAAGGCAAATTGGAGCTCAGGTATTGGCCAGCCTAGAGAACAGTTTGAAGAGCCCATGTATATGTAGCAGAAGTGACTTGCAGCATTGTTAGGTGGCAGCGCTCTTGGAGTCTCGATGTGTAGTGGCCTTGACAGACTAAGGCACTACTAGTGAACAGTATGAGAGAGAAGGACCGACAGGACAAGATACGACATCGAAGTTGCAACGTAGTTTGTCATTGTATCTTGTATACCATAGACTGTTGTATTATTCAGATTTGGTTTAATATAACGAAGATTGGTATTGTACAATATTGTGGAATTTTGTTACAAACCATGTATATTTGTGCATATGTGATTCATTGCTTTATATTTCCACTATGCAAAGTAGTTTATGGTTGAAGTTATTGGTTTGGTAGCGTCAGTGATTTTAAGACTCTAACCTAGACCCAAGGTCGTGGAAATTCAACAGCTTGATCGTCTAGGGTTAGGGCAAAAAAATTGTGAGAGAAGGAAACTTTAGGGTGATCACCAAGGACTAGAGACCAATGCCTAGCCAACTATGGAGAATGGGATCAAAGTGATTTCGATTTAGGGTTTTTGCTCTTCCAAGGAGCCTAGTTACAACTTCGCATGCCCTAGAGAAGCAACTACAAGGTCACAACAAGGATTTATACTTCGACATGCCAACTGATGGAATTTCGAGGTGTAAAGAGTTGAACCAACCCTAGGAATAGTTCGATCTTCTTGCCAATATGAATAACACATACAACGAGCCAAGATTACCAAGTGTTTATGAATTTCACATTAAAATAAACATAGCATAGCATTCCATACATTAGACAATAAACATGAAAACATTCACATAAAGAGTATTTACAAGACAAGAAGACTATATCCATCCATTAAAATTGCAAGAATGAAGCTCCAAGACAAGATAGCAATTATCCAAACATCAAAATGCTTCAAATAATCTCCAATTCGTCCAACAATGGTAGGTCTGAAATCTTTTCTCCAAAGAGATCCAAATCCAAGTGATGATGAGGAAAGAAATGAACCTCTCATCAATTTATATGATCCTCTAAGGGATTCGAATTGCTTAATTAGGCCTAATGATGCCCCCTAATACTAAAATAATGTACAAATAACAACCTTTTGGTGACAAGCCCGCCAAATAGCTCCATAATATGAAAAATAAGCCTCTCAAGAGGGTCAAAATGATAATACAATAGTTAGGAGGGTCATTGGAAGGCCCAGTGAAGTCCAACATCTGCCAAAATGAATGGAAGGGCTCCAAAAATAGTGATGAAGGGGCTCGAGCAAGCATGTATCCCATCTGCAAGGGCTAGAACAATGATGCAAGCCCTCCCTTTGTCTCCCATGCTGAGACACAACCCCATCTGGGACCTGGATCAACTGCCAAGTGTGAGGTGCAAGAGTGTAGTTGGTTGGGCAAGGTGGTCCAGGTGCATCATCGTCATCAAATAAGTGGGACCAAGCAAGCAATGAATGGCTCTGAGGGATCCCATGGCATGGCTATCTGCTCTCTACTATAGTGGAGGCTTGTGGCTCTCAACACACACCCTATAAATGCCAATATGACCCTCTAGAGGGCTTGGACCCCGTATAGGGAGACCAAACCCCAAGATGAAGATCCACCTACAATCCTGCACAAGATCCAATGTGTCTCCTCACCTTCCAGTACAACAAATCATTAGTGTAATTGAGCAAATGAGCTTACAAGTCATGGAAACAAGTGGGCACCTCATAGTGGCAGGCCATTCCATAATGGGCTTTAGAGTGTACTAGTGTCTCCACGTTCAAGAAAGAGGTTAACCAAGGACCCTATTAAGTGGTTTCAACCTCTAAGGGAGTGCCAAGTCCATGGTACATCCGTCATATGGTTGGTGTCATGTGATATAACGATGGAACGGAGTGGGGCATTGGGGAAGGCTCCAAGTCACATGCCTCGGTACAAGGGTAGCTATGATGAGGGAGGCCCACACTTGGGTGTATAAATGTAGGAGGAAGCAATCGTGGTACATGAGTTAACCCAGCCTTTGTTTTCCACCCTTCTTCATATCCCTTTTACCTTTTATTGATTTTTCTTTTATATCTACTCAGGGCTCCAAGGACAATTCATCACCCACCAGGGGTTGGGAAAATCATGGATTCCTTAATGATGTAGGGGGGCAATATGAGGGGCCCTAGGAACCAGGGTGATGACCATGATGATAGGGGTAGAGCTCATGTCAGGGTTTTTCCCATGTGCTAAATTTGTATGTCTCGAGCATCTTTTGCATTTTATAGTACATTTCTTGTTATCAGTGACCAAATTATGCTTTTAACTTTCTTTTAGTTGCATCAACCTCTAGGGCATAATTCCAGGCCCGAACCAAAGTGTGGACAAAGGGAGGGGGGAGGTTGACTCCTTGTGGACCCGAGGGGGGAATATGTGAAAATGGGTTATAATGAGTGGAGGGGAGTGATGTATGTGGTGTCGGGAAGTGGGACCATGCAACCAAAATAGAGATTTCCCATGTAGTGACAATCTTAAAGCTAGTAGCCAATAAAGGAGATCCCACGGGACTAGGAGACAAGGTTAACCACCAAGTTGGACAAGGGGCCAAGAGTACAAACCAAGCCCATTTTTCCACCTGAATCCGCACACTAATCCATGCCCAAAAGTGTCCATGATATGTAAGCAAAAATACCCAACTACATAATGAAGGCCATTCCTTCGGGGTTGGAAGGCCTACCTCCAAACGTACGATCATGACAGATGGGCAAGGGTGCACAATGATTGGCTCGGGTGCGGAAAATGGTGGCACATTGAGCTATATGGGGGCTGCAAAGGGCTGCTGGCTGCTGGCTAAAGACAATCTAGGAGAAAAATTCTCCTATGGGTGTCACCCACAGATGGTGGGTAACAAGGCCAACTGAAACCCCAAAGCCACCATGCAAACAAAGGAGGTTGAAGAGAGCCAATTGAGAGGTTAATGGAGACGCAAACCCTCTAGCTTTGAGAAAACCAATACATACCAAAAGAGAGGCCAACCCAAGAATGGAGGAAACTATTAGAAAAGTAAGCATAGCAGCCATGAGCAAGCATTGCTGAAAGCGGCGATGGAGTTGCAGAACTGCTCACTAGGATCAGAGATGCACGTAAAGAAGGACGCCAACAATCCATGATGCCAATTCCTGCCACAACTGAGTTAAGCCTCTCCACACAGTAATTACGAGAAATTAAGAACCAATGAGTCAAGTAAAGGACAACGTACGACAACCAAGGGCACGTTGATGTTGCCATTGCATGAGAATTTAATAAAGTCTGTCTGGGCGCAGGAGAGAGTGAATGATGGGCCAAGTGGTTGCTTACTCCATTTGTCCTTGTCATGGCGGCAACAGACGGCCAGATTGTGCACCCTCCGTGCGGGATATTTCATTCTTTATTTTTCTTAACTTTTCTTTTCTCATTATTATTATTAGTATTTTACTTATTTAGTAATTTGGGGGATTACATACTATCCTTCTTCAATGAACTTCATAATGAAGTTAACTTTAATCATGTAACTTATTATTCATTTTCCCATAGATGGTCTAGTACATCACATCCCCTAGATATATCATCTACCCACAAGGAAGGCATCTGATCTGGTACATCATGTACCCCAGGCATCTCGTTTTTCCCTAAAGGTAGGCATCCTAGGCATCTCATTTTTCCTCCAAGGCAGGCATTCGATATGGTACATCACATACCCATGCATCTCATCTACCCTAAGGCAAGTATCTGGTTTGGTACATCATGTACCCCGGGCATATGCCCCCAAGGCAAGTATCCAATACGATACATCATGTACCCCAAGGATCTCATCTACCCCCAATTTAGTCATCTAGTCTAGTACATCACATACCCTAGGCATTTCATCTGCCCCCAAAGTAGACATTGTTAGTTTTTGTAGGATCGAAGGTGTTCTAGTCTCGAAACTTTGTGGAGAGGCTAAAACACAGGAGTTCTCCATAACCCATAAATCATCTCTAGAAATTCCACCTATAAGTGTCTCAATTAGCCTATTTTTAAATATTTCCTAAGTCTAAACTTAGGAAAAGGGGTTAACTAATCAGTGTTTATTGGGAAAGGTGTGAATCATCTAAAAACTCACACAGATCGACTAGGAAATAATCTCAACCATTGATTAAAGTTTAATCTTGGTCGTTGGAGTCCCAACTGGAGATTATAAGAAGAAGTCAATGGGTAGATGGAGAACACACACTTGAGATTGATTTCCTTGGGCAATTCGATCCTCCAGAAAGCAGCAACAGTTGTCGAAAGAGTTCGAGTCAGAGAAGGGAAGCAGAGACAAAGAGGGCTGGACGAAGATTTTCCAGATCCGGTGAGTACTTTTGCAGAGAGGCAGAGTTAACCACCAAGAGGTTGCACAAGGGTTGCGCAAAAGCCTCTAAGAGGTAGTTCGATTTCACTGGAGAGAAGGTGGTTTTCAATTCCAGCAGCCGGGAAGATTTTCCAGAGTGACCGAGAGACAGTTTCCCAATCAACAGTAGGCAAGATGGCTTGTTTGGCAGCTGATTCAGGCAAAGCATGGAAAGGACTACGCTAGGGTGACGCAGGCCTATGCAGAGCTGGTTGGACGGCTAGCTATTCAGTAGTCAGAGCTCGGATTGCTTGTGGGGTGAGGAAAACTTCCTCACTAGATTTTTACCAATATTTTCTCTGTAGGATCGCCAATTTTCGACATCCAGATTGTACTCAAATTATATCACTGCTTCTTAATAATAAAAACCCTCAACTACTGCACTGGTTTTCCCAAGTTGGGTTTTTTTGGGGACCTTAGTCCAAAAATAAGTGTGTCAAATTTTGTGTGTGTGCGCTAGTGTTTTCTCAAATTCCAGTTTATCTTCCGCAGAATTTAATTTGGTGAAAATTGCAATTGTGAATTATTCGTTGTTTGTGTGGGCAAATAAACTGTTAATTAATTTACAATTAGAAGAATAATTTCCAGTTGTTGCAATAGTTGAAAATTTCACATGGCATCAGAGCAGTGTTGATCAAACGGGGAAGCTTAGAAGCGGAAGTAGAAATTTATTGTTCAAAGGGCACAATTGGACGAATTTATGAGGATGAGTAGAGCCTAAGCCAAGCAGCACGATTTGCTCAGAGAAGTTCGATTTTTCAGTGCAGGTAGGCGAAAAATTTGGCTTTCCAGTTGAGTGATTCCAACACCATCTCAGGTATTTTTGCTGAGCAAATTCCTTGTTTGGGCGCAAAAGGGTTTTGCAGCAACAGAATCAGCACCGAGTGGAAGAGAAAGGCACACAGATTTCTCTCAGTGGATTTCGAGTTTAGAAATCTGATTTTTCCAATTGCAGGTTGGCAAAAGCTGTGAGCAGAGTTCTCACTCCATAAGGGAGTGCATGTAGTAGACTCAGCAGCCGAGCAGTGGGAAAGAGGGAGATTTTCGATCAGATTAAGAAATGGCCACAGTTGGGCTTAGAGATCAGGATAGGTTGGAGGGAGCCTCCAACTTCGTCATCTAGAAGGCTAGGATGTCCTTCTTGTTAGATGAACATGGCCTGAAAGCCTATGTAGATAATGTGGTAGCAATTCATCAAGATGTGGATCAACTGAAGGAATATAAGAAAGAGATGGCAAAGGCAAAGCAATTGATCCTAGATGGAGTCCAGGACCATATAGTCTCACATGTATCTAGTAAGAATACTGCCAAGGAAATGTGGGATCCTCTCGACCGGCTATATCAGAATTCTTCCGAGCTATGGAAGATGTTCTTGCAGGAGAAGTTGAGAAGCATCAGAATGCAGAAGGGTGAAGGCATAGATCCCTTCCTCCCCAGGATTTAGGAGGTCCGTGATCAAGTCGCAATTGTTGGGGAGGCACCTCAACCACTAAACAGTGTCTCAGAGGAGTGGCAAGTCTTTGTCCAAAGTATCTTGGGTCGAGACAAGTTATCTAGATGAGATAAGATGTGATCAGACCTACAACAGGAGGAGTTGAGGCGAGCTCTATTGAAGAGCACCATCAGCAGAAGTAGCAGCAAGGGCGTGAAAGGTGAGAAGGAAGAGGAGAATGTGGCCGAAACATCTAAGGGTCCCAGACAAGGACAGGGGGAGAAGAAGAAGAAAATGACCTATTTAAGGTCAAGTCCTTTAGGTGTGGCAAGCTTAGCCACTACAATACTTAGTGTCCTCTCGAGAAGAAGGACAAGCAGGACCAGGCAGAAACGTCTGCAGAGATAGACAAGTTGTCCTATAGGCTGGAGGAAGATTTTGCCATGCGTGCAATTATACCTCCAGGAATGAGGTGGGGCGATATGGACTTATAGTCCCAGAGATGCAGAGGATGGGCAAGATCCATTGAGGTGTCCTCCTCATGGATCATTACCTTGCTACAGGGGTCCACAGTATTCATTAGCAGGATGGATCAGTGTTAGTTGATGCAGTCAGATTCTAGAGTGACAGTTGCAGACTAGTCACAATCCGCTGCTGACGAGCGCAACATAGTGTTGACAGCGGAGTGGAAGGCTCAGTAGCAAAGTCAGGAGCAACGCAAATTCCTTAGTGAACAGTGCAGAGGCCAGTAGCAGTCAGATGCTCAGGAGATAGATGCAGCATAAAGATAGTTGATTCAGTATTTTGGATGCTTCTCAGTTGCAGTAGTTGCAGTTGCAACGACAACAAATGAGAGGGAGTTGCAGTGCAGATGCAGAGTTGGCAACAATATAGCAGTGTCAGCAACATGACAAATGCAGCATCAGAGTTACGCAATGGTTGGTGGGCAATGGCAATCAGTCACAGTGGCCAAACATCAACAGCGTATAGAGGGTGATACAGAGACAGGATGTTATAGTAGTTATACAACACTAGAACATCTTCATCGCTAAGAGGGAGTGTTATCTTTTGTAGCATCAAAGGTGTTCTAGTCTCAAAACTTTGTGGAGAGACTAAAACACATGAGTTCTCCATAACCCAGAAATCATTTCTGGAAATTCCACCTAGAAGTGTCTCAATTAGATTATTAGCCTAATTTTAAATATTTCCTAATTCTAAACTTAGGAAAAGGGGTTAATTAATTAGTATTAATTGAGAAAGGTGTGAATCATCTAAAAACTCATGCGGCTTGACTAGGAAATAATCTCAGCCATTGATTAAGGTTTAATCTTGGTCGTTGGAGTCCTAACTGGAGATTATAAGAAGAATTCGATAAGTAGATGGAGAACACACACTTGAGATCGATTTCCTTGGGCAGTTCGATCCTCCAAAAAGCAACAACAATTGTTGGAAGGGATCGAGCTAGAGAAGGGAAGTAGAGACAAAGAGGGGTAGAGACAGTGAGGTCGAAGGGAGATTTTCCAGATCCGGTGAGTACTTTTGTAGAGAGGTAGAGATAGCCACAAAGAGGTTGCACAAGAGCTACACAAAAGCCTCTAAGAGGCAGTTCAATTTTGCTGGAGAGAAGTCGGTTTTCAGTTCCAGAGGCCGGGAAGATTTTCGAAAGTGCCTAAGAGACAGTTTCCTAGTCAGCGACAAGCAGGACAGCTTGTTTGGCAACTGATTTAGGCAGAGCATGGAAAGGACTGCGCTAGGGTGACGCAGGCCTGCGCAGAGCTGGTTGGACAACTAGCTATTCAGTAGCAGTCAGAGCCTGGATTGCTTGTGGGGTGAGGAAAAAACCCTCACTAGATTTTTGCCAGTATTTTCTCTATAGTATCGCTAGTTTTCAACATCCAGATTGTACTCAAATTATATCACTACTGCTTAATAATAAAAACCCATAGCTCCTACACCAGTTTTCCCATGTTGGGTTTTTCTGGGGACTTTAGTCCAAACATAAGCATGTCAAATTTTTTGTGTGTGCCAGTGTTTCCTCAGATTCCATTTTATCTTCCACGGAATTTAATTTGGTGAAAATTGCAGTTGTGAATTGTGTGGGCAAATAAACTATTAATTAATTTATAGTTAGAAGAATAATTTCCAATTGTTGCAATAGTTGAAAATTTCACAGAGATTTGGTTCGGTACATCATGTACCCTATGCATTTGGTTTGGAACATCATGTACCCCAGGCACATGCCCCAAGATAGGTATCTAGTATAGTAAATTATGTACCCCAGGCATGTTATTTGCTCCTAATGCAAGCATCTGGTCTGGTACATTACATACCCCAGGCATCTACCCCTATGATAGGTATCTAGTCTAGTACATCACATACCCTAGTCATCTCATCTGCCCTTAAAGCATGCATCTAGTATGGTACATTACGTACCCCAAGCATCGCAAAAGGCTGAACTAAATTCCCTCCATAACTTCTACTAGTTACAACCCCAGGTATTGAACTTTAACACATAGCTCCCTCCTTTTTAGATATTGACATCACAACTCTAATACAAGGCATAAGAAATATTGGCATAAGTAGCAGATTGATTTGTCCCTAGTCCATAAGATGTTACTTGTTGGTATTCTCCCTCATAGGTATGGGATCCCATGTGATCATCAAATATATCAGCCCTCTCAACCCACTAGTGAATTTTCTATCAATTGCCAACTTACAACACGCAACCAATGCATTAGTTATAATTGTAACATCATCATCTCAAAAATAATCCACATGCTAACTCTCACATGTCATAATTAGAATACAACAATATTGTTATCACAACATTTTGAATAAGAGGACACTACATGCACTCGCATTCATAACAAAAATTGCATGTAATTACCACATGCCATCACATCACGAAATACCATCATAATATTATAACATCAACATATCTAAATCAAGGACATAACATGATATCCACTTAATAAATGGAACCATATGATAATCATCTCAACACATATCACATGTGGAGCAACAAAATGTCGTGAGTGTTCTCATCAAGGTTTGTTGAGAAAATTAAATATATTATCTCGTATAACCAACCATTACATTTAATGCAATAATATCATCTAACATCCATCTAGGATCTAGGCTATATCAATACCAAGAGTGCCATGTTCTCATTAGGGTATCAATGACTTTTCAATAGTTATTTTCTCTTCCTCCAATAAGGAAGCTAACAATTTATAAGATAGGTATAGTCACCCAATCAACATGCTCAAATTTTCATATATTTTCCTTATGAAGTACATCGTTAAACATCAAGCCTCATCATCTACATGCTTAATCTCTCGCCATGCATTTATTTTCCTGGGAAAATTTGGTGAAATTCAACATTGGGTTATTCTGACCTTACTATCATCAAGAATTAAATTCCCAAACTTGTATATCTTTGATTGTCTTTACATCTTTTTCTTACCCATTCCAGGACTGTTATATCCAATGGGATATAAACAGTAGGTCATCAATGTTTAAGTTTTTCTATCATATTTAATCCACTTGCACAAAGATAATTATTATTGTTCACCGTCACAAAGATTGGTTCATCTCATCATGTTTCCAACTCAATACCACTTGATTTCTTTTATCGTAGATGCACTCTTTTCAAGTTGGACTAGGGATTCTCCCCCTTGATCTTTGGGCCTGTTAGATACTATGCTTGGTTTAGAATTTGAAGCATGACCATTATCATCCACAAAACAAAATAACCCTTTGAATGCTAAATGCACAACTTGATAAGTTGCTCTATATGAAGTCTCCATATGTCATTAATCTATTCATTGGAACAGTGAGTACAGATCATTCAAGTACACCCTCTTTTAGTTGATTCTCCCTTTTTTTTGTCAATTTGTGTATAATCCTCCTCAAAATAATAAGCAATCATGTTAATCCAAATATAAGGAATAAAAATAGATCATCGTGGTGTAAGGATATGGGCACATGCATAAGGCATGATTTTCCGAAAATGTTAGTGCAACCAATAAATTAAAATCCACACTAGAGTAATGTTAGAGACAAAATCAAATCAAAATCAAAATGATCCATAAAATCCATGACAGATCCACTCTATCTCACATCCCAACCCATGAATACATAGACACACTTAAGAAAACATCAAAGAAAACTAAATACAACCCATAATGAAATAATCCACTTATGCATTATTTTTTTGGTGCATCAATTTAGAACACAACTTGCCCACGCTAGTTGACTCCTACTAGACTTAAGTGCATATAATGTAAATCTCAGTCACGAAGACATTACCAGTGCATTGATCAGTTTTAGTCCATCAAGTTCTTTTCTTACCAGTCTTCCCCTTTGTAGCATTTTGGGTTGGCGCAAACAAAGGGCTCTTTGGATTCCATAGGGTTCATCGCCAAATTAGGGTTTACAAAAAACTATAGTCATACAAACTTTTAGGAAATGGGTCCTAAGAGCATTCTAGAAGTAGATACAGTTGGTAATAGGATACGGTGGTCAGAAAGACCAATACTCTTCTAGACAGCTTGATCTTAATCAAGTCATAGAAACTCCAAGTGATAACAGTAAGACCAAAGGCAATAACAGTTCCAGGATACCCTACCACAGACCTATTATTTGTGATGCATGAGTACTTATGCTTGCTGATAATAATATGCATTCAAAATGACTTCCAAAATATTGCGAATGGAAATGACATAACCAGATGTAAAAATATTGAGTGAAATGAGGTTGCAGCAGGCTCAATTTCAGGCAAGAACCTTGAATTGTTCCAAAATGAAAGACTTAAAATGATCACATTAATAATAATTCCGGGATACCTTTATTGCAAATGCCTACGCACATAAGTCCCACTCACATTTCCAAAGATCACACTGTCCACTTAAATCAAATTAACAACTAGTTTAGTACAAGTAGCTTCACTATTAACTACCCAATTTCCTCCCAAAGAAAGTGGATGTTAAGGTCAACCGAGTAATTTTGACATAGAATATAAGAAAGGGAAATCATCTGGAAGTAAAAACCTAGCTTCCAAAAATACTTCAATATCTTTTTGATTTCCACTCCACTTTCCAAATTGAAAATCATATGGAAATAAAAAAATTCCTTCGATGTACTGCCCTTTGTTCATTGTCCACCTCGAATATTTTGGGAGAGCAAAGTTCAGAGCTCAAACCTAGTTCCATTTTATTAGGCATCCACATTGTCACTGTGGCTTGGTAGGTATGCACCAGCCATTTGTGAAATTTTGATTCACAGTCTACCCTATAACAAATTTGCTCATAGCAATTCTGATAACCTGGGAGACTCTCCAAACCACTTTTCCTATAAAAACCCAGAAAGTCACTAGAAAGAGAGCGGGGGGCTTTAAAATCTCACCCCCGTGTCCCCAAAAGAGGGCAGTCTCTACCAGTATCAGCATCTGCTTATGTTACCTCGAAGCAATCAAAGCATACACCATCAACATCTTGATTTCTAATTTGATGAACGATATTTCGCTGAAACAAAGCATAAAATAAACTCGATGTGCAAGGCCTGTATATCTGCAGAAAATGGTCTTGCTAGGCAATGTGAGAAGAAACATATAGTCAATCAGATCAGCAGATTCAATAACAGGTAAATGGTGAAGAGTGGTCCATGATGAACCACAGTCGCATCGTCTTTCGAAGGAATATTCGAGTTCAGATCAAGGGCAATGTTACAACATTGTGGGTTCTGTTCATTTCATTGTTTTGTGCATTGGAGAATAATTCTGAACCATAGAGGAAAATTGAAAAGCGACCCTTAACAGTCTGTCGTATTCTATTAATATTCATCAATGTGGAATATCACCAAGCAATTACAAAAATGAAGTGGGTTGGCCTGATTATTCAGTAGGTTGAATTTCATCCGAACCATGATCCAGGTTTGCCTTTATTAAATTACTTTTGGCTGATTTTTCTACACATTTCTATGCATCTGCCTGAATTTCTAAGATAGGGAAACGCCCATAAATGCATTAAAATCAAATGAGGGCATGTGACAAACCTCTTTGGATCGATCATAGTAGAATGTAAGGAAATCCACGGGCCTGCAGTCTTTGACAGGGCAATAGTTTCCCAGATTAGGGAATTCTGGAGTTCCCATATAAACTTGGACTTGAACAATTTCAATTTATGGAGGACTCCAATTATTCCCCAGCACTTCACCTTGAAAATTTGATAATTCTTAGGGAATTGGTATCTACATAGCCACAACAACAAAGATGTTAGGCATTTTAATATAAAAAAGGTAAATTTTATGTATTTGTATTTTGAATTTCGCTTTTCAAAGTTTGTGTTCAAACATAACTTCGTATTCACGTTCTTATTCACTGTCGAAGATTCTTCTGAGCCCCACGCTGTTCAGGCTCCGGCTTCGCAGTTGGAGACGGAGAGGACAGGATCCACTGCCCGTCCGGCGTCAAGCATGTGGTCTTATGTCCATCTAATGGCTGTGAGGGGGACAGTCTCCCTGAAACTGTCAGGATGCAACCCTCGATGATATATACACAAATACAATATCAAAGCAGAATTATCAGGATTGAAACGCGCACAGGTCTATTTTCGTAATATACTCAGTATGTATAGATCACAACTTGGAACAAAATAACCCATTAAAATGATTCTAAGCGGGTTCACGTATCAATCACTTCCTCAGTGGGGACATATATATATACCACCACGTTTGGTCATTGTGATTAAGTTAGCTATTTATTTTAAAAGATGTTTTTCACGCAACAATAGCCTGCGTTTTAGACCATGGTTGCATTATTTTCGTTTTCAAATTATGGGGATCACGACCCCATGGTCGATTTCATAGGATGTTTACGGTGCCTGATTTGCTATCCGCACACAGATTCGGACGTTTGAATTTGGCATCTTTTTAAAATTAGTCAACATTTTACAAACTGCTACTAGTCAAACCGGAAGCCAAGCTGGACCGAGGGTGAGTGTATTAGATGGACTCCTTAGCTGGACCATCGTTGCCGGAAGGTGTTAACTCAACCGGAAGGAAGGTCGATTAAGAACAATAATGCAGTGTTTTCAACGAATGGAACATAAGCGGAAAGGGCAGGGAAGAATGGAACAATATTGCATTCTTTTTTTTATTGTGAGGATTATAAATATAAAATTATGGAATAATTTATCATGAATCGAAAATTAATTAAATTTTATAATAATATATTATTTAATAAATTAAATATCTAAAATTAATAAAATTTCAAAATAAAATATAATATAAAAGGTAAAATTTAATCAAGTTTATGATAATCTGTTATTAAAATTAAATAAATATATAAAATGGATGAAATTAAAAGATTTAAAAATATTGAAAAATGAAAATAATATAAAGTTGTTTAATGTGAAGCTTGTCAAATAAGTTGTTGTTTAGTATCTCTATTATGCATAATTAATAGCAAAATAAATTGTAGCTTAGTATCTCTATTATGCATAATTAATAGCAAAATTTATTGTAATTAAGATAAAAATAATATTATTACTATGCAAAAAAATGTTTATATTTATAGTGATTTTTTAATTTACTTTTTTACTAGATGATTCACTTGCTTATCAAGCTCTTTTAAAATATGGCAATATTAGTTTCCAACTTTTCTAGTTTCCTTTTGTAATCACCTAATAATTCTTGTGAGCTCAATCATAGCTTGAAGAGGAATTTGATAAATAATGTCAAATCTCCAATAACAATTAGGCTTCTAATGTGGATCAAAGGGCTTCAACCCACCCATATAAAAATCCTAGAGTTCATAATAAAATGAAGTTACATTTATCTCTTATCAATGATATATTATTGGAGAGATCTTTTAGACTATATTTCTTAATTATAAAAATAGCTTAATGATATATTATTGGAGAGATCTTTTAGATTATATTTCTTAATTATAAAAATAGATTTATGTTTTATTATTACATCGATGAGAGTAGCAATGTTTCCTAAATACATAAATAAACTTTTTATACTTTAAGTTTATGATAAAATATTGAATTTTAATAATTTAATAGGATAAAAACTATTCAAGATAGTTAATTTGTTGTTTTATAAAATTATTATATTTTCACATTAAAAAACAAAATAACAATTGTAATTCAAAGAATTATAAAAATTTAATATAATATAGAAGAGACTGAAATATACAATATACACTTAGTGTTTAAACAACATCATGAAAATGGAAAACATAAATTTCAAATATTCTAAAGTATTCATTTTTTTTAAGCTTGGTAGATCCTTCCATTTTCATTAATATAAAAGCAAGTTACATCCACATAACAAATAGTTAGGTGGCCTCAACTTGCCCTGAGGGAAACCAAGTTTGTTGACCACCTAAAAGCATGATATGCCATCCAATAACAAAAAATAATTAGTCTTTCTAACCAAGCTAGATAAGTCTATATGTCTTTGCCTTGCCTAGATACTACTTGCCTATAAACAAAAGGAGCAACATTCTAAAAATTAAAAGTTTCCCACATACAAAAGAAAATGAAAAACTAAGAAACTAGCTAGCAGACTACTCCTCTCCCTCGGAAGACGCAAACTCCACCAGAGCCAGGTCTTTAGCATTGGAGCTTGGAAGCTCTATCTGTGAGAGAAATCAAGGGAGGTGATCTTCAATTCGGCGAAGGCGACCATCTTGTTTTTGCATCTAAAACTAGAGCTTCTAAAAATCTTGTTTTATAGTTAGGGAAATCTTGCACTGTTGTTGCCATGCTCACAGAGACCTACTCCAAGGCTTTTCCCAAGATACTCTTCATGGACCAGTATAGGTATAAGGTCTGTTTGAACTAAGTAATACAACCACGGGTGTGCCCCGAGTCCGGCACCATAGTCCATCAATCCTCCACCTCAATTTCCATCGAACCAACCTGTCAGTTCAAGTATCCTTCCCATTCCTCAATTAACTGCCAAATTTCCTCGCTCGTTCCTTCACGGTATGTTATGGCCGCATCATTTATGATGGTGGCAACTGGTTTTTGACTCCTCGATTTGCCCCTAGAGGAGCTAGGTTGCTCTGCCTTCGTTGTCCCCCTGGTTTTCCTACCACGACCTCTTGTAGTCATGATCCAATCCATTAGTGCATGCTTATAATGTGCAGTGGAGACAAGGGTAGGGAAAATTGCTCGCACAGGTGGTAGCCCAAGCCCAGAAGTTTCCCACTTCCAAGTGACACTACCGCCTTGCACACCTGTCAAGGGAGAAGCACGAAACAGTGATTTCTAATACAGAACCTGAGGGACTTCCTCCCTTCTCTTCCAATGCATGCCATCCTTAGTATCCAACCCAAATAGAGAAACAACCTCCATAACCCAGAGCCTGTTAACATAATAGTCAGAAAAATGTTTTAAGAAAACAACGGGGCTTATACCATAATTACAAACCTAGTACCCAGACCATCGTTGAGCCACAGTTATATGCCCAAAAAGACTCCCACAAGGGTGAAGGTCATGGAAATTGGTTCTAACACAAACAATTCAGCTCTAGAACACATAGAGAAAAAACCTCGACCCTTTTTCGGAAGATACAATAAGACAAAACCCAAGGGTGGCGTGATTGAAAACCCATCCCCGAGCCCCAGCAATATCGGGCCGAACCAGAAGGAAGTCTAAGGGGTTGATCGTTGAGAGATAAACCCTGTATAACCCCATCCTATATAGGAGAATTCTGAACCGAATAGACACAGAGACCATGTCGGACAAATGGATCTGTTACAGCAGGGAGACATATGCATGCATCTTCATGGAACCTCGCTTTCTCACAAACCTTGACAAATCGACACCATGTAGTCCCAAATCCATTAAACAGATAATTTGATGCATGGAGGAGAGAAAGGAACGATGGGTCACATACCAGTTTACCCTCGCACAGAGAAGATTAGCCCACCACCTCGCCTGAATCCACGTTGTTCCACTAAGCTCGGCACCACCCTTCCTCATTCCTTTACCATGAACAAAACACATATCGGCTTCTCTCTCAGAGCATTTAACAAAATGCCAAACCCAAGACTCATTACCATTGCCACCTCCTGTGGGAGTATTTACAACCTGAATGCTTGGAGCCAACGCACCAATCACCTCAAGCATGTGGAGGGTGGTGGGTTTATACCCCAAGGTCATTGTCATCAAACTGCCCTGATGGGAGCGTTGTCCAACTCACACCCCGATCGGGGGGAATATCCTAAATTATTCAATGTATAATGATACTAAAACCATTGATGAACTTTCTTGGTGCAGTGGATCGCTGCTGGAGCACGCGGAGCCGAACCCTAGCCGACCCTGCTGCTGTCCGTCGCCGTCACCTCGGCCTGGGCTGCGAGGCCTTCCTTGGGCCTTGGCAGCCATGGCATCGCTTGCGCCCCCCCCTGGAGAAGCGGAGAAAGCTTTCTCTGCCCTGGTAAGATCCCTCCCTCCTGCTAGACCTAAGCCATCAATCTCGAAATTCGTCAAGAAGTTGGATATAATTCAAGAAGTGCAGCCGCCTCCATCTCTTCCTCGAATGGCAGCCTTATCTCTTGCGGAAAAAGGGCTCATAGGACAGTTCACAGGATTGTGGCCCTCGCCAAAAACAGTGCAGCGATGGGTGGAACGAAATTGGTCCGATAAAACTCAGGGAAAGATTTCGATTCGTTTTTGTGGCAAAGGTTATTACACATTCCACTTTGAAACCAAAGAAGACAAAGATCTGATATTTAGGAATGGGCCCTATTTCATGGATTCACGAGGGCTGTATCTCAATAAATGGACCCCAGATTTCGATCCAGAGCTCGATATCCCCAGTGCAGTTCCTGTTTGGGTCCGCCTTCCTCATCTGCCCTTACACTGTTGGGGAGACGAATCTGTCAAAGCTATTGGGAATGCTGTCGGGAAATACATTGATAGAAGTGAACCAAAAGACAACATGCAAGCTTGTGCGAGGATCTGTGTCGAAGTAGATCTTGGGAAAGGCCTGCCGGAGGCCATCAAGTTAAAGGTGGATGAGTGGAGCTACATTCAGCAACTTGACTACGAGCAAATCCCCTTTAAATGCAAGGTTTGCCATGAATATGGCCATTTTGCCAACAGATGCACCAAGACTACCAACCTGGAATCAGAAGACCGTGGAGACCAATGGGAAACCGTCAAAAAAAAGAAAGCAGCCCCCTCTTCCAAACCTGCTCTCTCTGCTGATATTCCTGGAACCTCTTCCCTCCCTCCCAACCCCCCCATTTCCTCTCCCCCTCCAAACCCTCCCCTTGCCCCTCCCTTCCCCTCATCATCCAACCCCTTCCTCATTTTATCCTCTGATGAAACTCTCCCTGAAAATCTGTCCGAAACTACCAATATCCCATCCCTCTCTCAACCCGCCTCGGATCCTCCCCCTCCCAGAATAACAAGAAATTCTTCCAAGGATATTGGCGCCTCTAGCGATCTACACAAGAAATTAGGACCAGGACGGAAAACATCAAAGCAAATCCGTGAAGAAAACATTCAAAATGATATAGCTCTTGGACTTCAGACGCCAATGGACACCTTCCTTGCGGGGTCGAAAGAGGCAGAACCATCAGGAAAAGAACATGAGAGGCGAGCACCTCTGCGAACAAATGTCCCATGATGAAGCTTTTATCATGGAACAGTAGGGGGTTGGGCCACCCCTCCAAATTAACTGCCCTTCGAGATCTGATTCACTCAGATCGGCCTGATATTATTTTACTTCAAGAAACCAAACAGAGCCAAAATGACATGCAGAAAATTGTGGACGGTCAAAAAAACTTTCTCGGAATTTGCAACGATTCAAGAGGAGCTTTAGGAGGAGTAGCGATCATGTGGAGCAGCCATCTCTGGGACTGTAAGTCATTTTCCCTTAATCAAAATTGGTTAAAGATTAATTTAGTCCAAAAAGATGAGAGCTGTGATATCATTGTTTACAACGTTTATATCCCCAATCAGTTTAGAGAAAAGGAACAATGTTGGGAGGAATTGAAAGAAGACATGGATAAGGAACAAAATCCAAATGTTATCCTAGCAGGGGATCTTAACTTAGTCCTCCATGCTAACGAAAAAAGAGGAGGCAATTTTTTCCCCGATCCATTCAGGAACCAGCTGGAAGGAATAATGTCTGATCATGAGCTGATGGACATTATTCCTAAAAACAGAAAATTTACTTGGAACAACAGGAGGTTGGGACCTGGCAACATCATGGAACGACTAGACAGAATTCTAGTCAATATATCCCTGCTGTCCACCTTTGTCGCTGCCCACTCTAAAATCCTCAGCTCTTCTGTTTCAGACCACTTCCCAGTCATGCTAACGCTGGAATCCAATGCTCATTTAGGCCCAATTCCATTCAGATACAACCCTCTCTGGAGAAATAACGCTGAGGTAACAGACATTATAGAAGGAACGTGGAAGCAGCACATCGAAGGCTCCCCTAGTTTCATCTGGGAAATGAAAATCAAAAAAACAAGGAAAGCTCTAAAAGACTGGGCCAAAATCAGTTACAAAGAGCCAGAAAGAGTCAGAAAAAATTTACAGCAAGAATTGGATAAAATTCAAATTCAAATAGAGCAGCAAGGGCTCACGGATCAACTGAAAAAAGAGGAGTGGGAAGCTCAAGGACAGCTAATGCGCATTAAGAGAGAGGAGGAAACCAAATGGAGAACTAAGTCAAGACAATTGTGGCTTAATGAAGGAGACAAGAACACGACATATTTTCACAAGCAGGCAACAGTCAGAATGATCAGGAACAATGTCACCTCGATAACAGATGGCAATGGCAGCCAGCATACTGATCAAGAAGCTATTAAAAGAGCAGCCTCCCTCCACTACAAAAAATTACTCTCAGAAAACCATGAAGAGTCTGATTACTCAGACATGCTCCAGCATATCCCGAAAGGAATCTCACAAGAGATGAACGAAAAGCTTAACCAGGAAATCTCGGAGGAAGAAATCAAAAAAACCATTTGGACCTTGCAGCCGGACAAGTCACCAGGTCCAGATGGGTTTCCAATTAATTTCTATAGAGATTTCTGGTATCTAATCAAAAAAGATCTTGTCAAGATGCTAAGGGGAATTCAAAGGAAAAAAAAAATGGGGGGATTCACCAACTCCACTTTTCTTGCTCTTATCCCCAAGGAAACCCGGCCAACCACCTTTTCAAGGTTTCGCCCCATATCTCTATGCAATACTTCTTATAAAATTTTTGCTAAAATCGTAGCCTCCAGGCTCCAGCCTCTCCTTCCCTCTCTCATCTCTGAAAATCAAGGAGGTTTCCTCTCCAATAGACAAATCCATGACTCAATAATCCTTGTTCAAGAAGCCATCCATTCGAGTATTTCAAGACAAGAGAAAGGATTTGTCCTCAAGCTCGACTTAGCAAACGCTTTTGATCGAGTAAGACATTCCTTCTTGTTCGCGGTCTTGAGGAAAATCGGATTTAGTCCATCCTTCATCAGCACCATTGCAGCTTGTATCTCTGAACCGTGGATCTCTCCCTTGATCAATGGGCGAACTTGTGACGCCTTCCAATCGTCCAGAGGGTTAAGGCAAGGTTGCCCTCTCTCGCCTTACCTCTTTATCTTGATGGCTGACTCTATTAGCAGAGCGCTAGACTACAACAGAAGAGTTGGTCTCATCTCAGGCATCAAATTTGGGAATGGAGTCAAGAATATTAACCACTCCCAATTCGCTGATGATACCCTTCTGATTGGGGGTGCCTCCACTACTATTGCAAAACGATTCAAAGCCCTTCTTGACCAGTTTATGGAGTGCTCAGGGGGAGAGATCAATTACCAAAAAAGTTGCATTTATAGTTGGAATATTTCCACTCAAACTGCCCATTGTATAGCCAATATCTTTGGTGTCGCTCACAAAGCCAATTGGGACCACTTCACCTATCTTGGAATACCGGTGAGTATGGGATCCCTCAAGGCCAACACTTGGAATGAAATCCTGGATAAATTCAAGAGAAAGATTCATCAATGGGGGACTCAATGGCTCAACCCCGCAGGCAGAATAATTCTTCTAAATTCAGGTATTTCCTCTCTCCCTCTTTATAGATTCACTCTTTACCAAGCCCCTGCATCCTTTCATTATAAGCTGGAATCTGCAATCAGAAATTTTTTATGGCAAGGAGGCAAGAAAGAGAAAAATAAGTTCAATCTGGTTAGCTGGAAAAGTGTAATTCAGTCCCCGGACAGAGGAGGTCTGGGAATAAGATCTCCCAAACTCCTAAATCTGGCCTTTGGAATCAAAACTGCTTGGCGGCTGATTACTGAGCCCAACGCTTGGTGGAAACAGGTCCTTGAGTGTAAATACCTGAGCAGCAAAAGGCAAAAACTTTTGGAAACTGATATTCCTCTAAGAGAGGCCACTAAAATCTGGCATCTCTGTAAGAAAGCCATTCCCCATCTTAAGCAGAACACATTGAAGGTTCCAAGAGGAGGAGACTCTATTGATTTTGCCACAAACAAAATAATGGGACTCCCTCCCTTGATCACAATTGAAGAAGCAATTCCCATTATCCATCATCTCAACAGCAAAGGTATTCAAAAGCTTCACCAAATTTCGAAGTGGGATGATAATAATGGTGCATGGATCGGATGGGAATTCCCACCCATCCCTCCTATGCTAGAGCCAACTCTCAAAATTCTGCAAACTAACCTTCAGAATCGAGCTCCCATTAGAAGAGGAGCAACAGACGGGTTCAGGTGGGATCCCACGGGCTCAAACTATTCTATCCAATCTGGATACCAGTATATCAGCAATGACATTCATCAAATCCCTATTTGGAATCACTGGAGGATAATATGGAACTCGGAGGCCATTCCCAAAGTCAAATTCTTTAATTGGCTGCTGCTTAAAGGGAAAGTGCTCACGGCTGAAAACTTAAAAAAAAGAGGGATCAATGGACCCTCAAGATGCCCCAACTGCTGCTCAGCTGAAGAATCCATTCAACACCTGTTTCTGGACTGCCCCTTTGCCAAACAATGCTGGATTAGTCTGTCCTCCTTAGGCAACACAACTTGGCAACCTCATCAAAGCATTCCTGAAACAATCCATGCATGGAGGAGAAACAGCCCCTGGAAAAAGAATGGAAGCAAGATAGTAAAAAGGATTTGGGCCATTCTCCCTCTTAACCTCCTCTGGAAAATATGGCTAGCAAGAAATAAGAAGATCTTTCAAAGTAAGGATAGCAATGTAAGGATGACTTGCAACAAAGCTCACACTCTGGCACAAGAGACAATAGCAGCAAATTATAAAGAGAGACTTCAAGCATCAGACTACACGGTCGAGGAAAGAACAGTGCTCAGACATATTTTAGATAGACCTGGACAGTCTCAAGAAGCCAAAACATCCAACAATCAGAATCAAATCAAGTTGAAAGCATGGGAGATTAGGCTCTCAGAAAGTGATCTGAATAATTGGAAACAAAAGAGTCAATATTCAACTCTGCACTTCGATGGAGCATCCAAGTCCAATCCTGGACAAGCAGGTGCGGGAGGTGTGATCTCTAATGAACATGGAGAGGAAATCTGTAGCTATGAATGGAGCCTGGGAAGGAAATCCAATAATATAGCTGAAGCTCTAGCCCTTTATCAAGGCCTAGTTCAATTAAAAAAATTGGGAATCAGGAAAGCTCTTGTGTTTGGAGACTCCTCAATTATTATCAGGCTCATGAATTCTAATCTCTGTTCCCCCAATAGAAGTCTTCAGCAACATATCGACCGAACCAAAATGCTCATTGACAGTTTTGAAGATGTAAAATTCTACCATCTCCTTCGCAATCTAAATGCGAAAGCAGATAAACATGCCAATATGGCAGTTGGGAAACAGGAAGGACTTTTAAATTGTAAGGAAAGAGAGGAATTTTTTCCCCTTCCATGAATCAAAATTATCACTTTTTGGCCCTACTTCGCACACTCTCCATCTGCGCAGTGGGCGTACTCTTCCCTGCAAGAGAAAACCTGCCAAAGATCAGTCAGCCTCCAACCCGTCGAATCAACTCCTCGAAGAAGGTAACTCTTGGTCACACAGTCAAATTTAATCATCTGAAAGCCGGCAACAGGTCTGGTTGTGCAGAGCTTCCCGATCCTCTGAAAGATTTGGAGCAGGATCTTATGAAGCTCGTGATCCCGAATCTGATCTGGGCTCTCCTCCATTTACCAAGCTGCGCTATAAGTATTACCTCCAACATTCAGCATGGAGCCGAGTATTCTCTTCGCCTTAGCTACTGTTGCAGCATCAGAAGGATCGTAGCCCTCTGGTATAGCTTCCCTGTTCCAGATTGTGCCTTGTTGTTTTTTCTAACTGTGTTTGTTACTCAGGTGATTTTCAGGCTCAATAGAGTAGTCGAAGTATATCATTGCTCAGACGCGGCCAGTCTCGTCTCTCTGCTCTGGCCGCTCTCTGTTCGCTCCACCCTCCCCGATTCCCCTCTCTCTTCGTTTCCCCGCCCTCATCTCTTCGACCTCCAGCTTTCATTTCTCGCCTTTTCTTGGTATCCCCAGAAATTCCTTACTCCCGGCTCTTTCTCGTCCTCATCTGGTCCTGAGCCTTCCAGCTCCCCCATCTCCCTCAGCGTCCTCGACTCCTCCTCATTTCTCACTCCCTCTCCGCCTCGTCTGCGACCGTCGTATCTCAAGAATCAGCCTGCTCTCTTCTTTAAGGCTCTCTCAGCAGAATTGCGGTCTGCGGATTTCATCTGTCCTGAAATCGTTTTTTATCAGAACCCACCTACTCTGCTCTCTCCAATTCATTGCTGTACCTCCTTCACCAACCACCCCATCTGCAAAATCCCTTCTTCTATGGCGCGCAGCGAAAATTGCTTCCACTGCGCCGACCTGCAAGCGGAGCTGGAAGAAGTCAAAGCTCAGCAGTCCATTCTTGACAGAAAGCAGACCTTGCTGGAAGGCGTTCTTGAAGAGCATGACAGACAGCTAAAAGAACAAAGCCGGAGACTCTTCGAGCAGGACCGAATCAACACCGAAAAATATAAGGCTGAGATTCAACTTTTTATGCACAAGGCAGCCTCACTGGAAGAACAATTCAGACTTCTAACAAATCGCTGTGGACACGCAGAGGAATCTATTACCATTCTGCGTTACATGATGGATAAACTCAACAAAGGGGCAGCCTCAAGCTCCTCTAGCGCCAAACAAGAAGCTAATGAGGAAAACCCGGAAGATTCAACGGCTCGCCAGATTCAACACATTATGATTGATTAATGTATTCCAAATGCATCTTCTTGTTATCATCCTTTGTTCGTATTTACAGTAGTTTTGTGTTTAGAAGTAGCAATCAAAGCAAGCTAAGGAACAAGGGGGTCGCCTCTTTTTGTAAACCCCTTGATTCTATTTCATCTTGCATAACTTATGTACCAGTGGATTTGAAATCCACCTTTTTTCAATATAATACATAGCAACCGACTTTTTCAAAAAAAAAAAAAATGATACTAAAACCATTAGTAATGATATATTGAAATAAAGATTATGATTTGTTTTTTGTTTTTGCTAAACTAAATTTAAGCCAAATCCAACTTTAATATTGGATGTATTTATATATTTATATAAATGATTATTGAATAAAAAAGCAATAAATAAATTAATATAAAATTTCTCAGTTATCACTATTTAATTGAAAGATGCAAAGAGTTTATTATACAATAATGTATATGTATATTGGATCAATATTCCAATTTGTAATGATTTTCTTAATGTCTTATGGACAAATTGTATGCAAAGAATTTATTATACAATGATGCATATGTATATTTGATCAATATTCAAATTTGTAATGATTTTCTTAATGCCTTATGGACAAACAGTATGCTTAAGTGTCCATATCTAGGGTTTTTGAGGCGCTTTTCACATTGTAGGGATATCTTTCATTTAAAAAGTAAACATTTTAAGACAAAATGAAAAAATAGAATAGAGAAACCATCGTAGCCATACACTGAAATAAGGAGGCCATGTAATTGAAAAAGGCAATACAATGGTTCTGGTGATGGTAAGGTTGTTCATGAATGGAACATGGCGTAGTAACCTGGTACAAGAAAATGGAAGTGCCAACTAGCTGAATTTTAGATTGATCATGTTCAAGCTAGGATTAGATTGATCATGTTCAAGCTAGGATTAGATTGATCAAGTTCAAGATAAGATTATAATTTATTTATCATGTTTAGGATAGAATTATAGTTTGTTAGGATAAAATTTGTGATAAGATTTTAAATATTTTATAAAATTAATTTTAGAAATAATACTTTTTATTTATTATAAAAATGAGTGAAAGATCAAAATATAACAAGATCTAAATAATATAAATTATAAAAAATAAAATTTAAATGGTTTTGGAATTATAAGAGATAAAAATAAATGATTTCCTTAATATAAATAATGTGTATTAAGAAATAAATAGTTTTTTTTTTTTTTTTTTTGTCCAAAATAACTTTTCAATATTTTAATATTCTTTATACTAAGTCATATCATATATTTATTTTTTTATAATGGCACAAAAATATTTTACAATAAATTTATTATATTTAACTACATAATATGAACAAAAACTACATAATATTTAACTTATAAACTATTAATAATAAATTAACTCTATAAGCTTATTCTAAAATTTTAGATTCTCCTTATCTCAAAGATTACAAATTATAAAACATATATAATAATAAGACAAAAACTCATATCAAATTAAATAATAAACGCATTGCAATAACAAACACTTAACATTGAGAAGATACCAAGACACAATGCACATATGAGTCTAGTAAAAAAAAATAAACTATTACGATTACAAATGCATAAAATGAAAAAGGAGAAAGAAAAAAAGAAAGAAGAAAGAAATTATTTTAACGTCCATGAGGCTAAAGATAGCTTATGGGACAGAGTGCTTCTTCATCTGCTTGATGTATTTGGTCCTTTTTCTGTGAAGCTTCAAAATAAATGCTACCATCTTCTCGACAAACCCTTCGCTAGATAGATTATCTCAAGAGCTAGCTGCCAACGTATCTGCATAATTTTCCCTGTTGTCTTTGAAGGCCTCACATTTTAAAATGAAATGTTTCTCTGTTTCCACTTTTCCGGAAGAACAAAAAATGCATACTCTTTCCTCCCACACTTCTTTTGGCATTTTCCAACGCCCTGTTTCACAACGAAGTTGATGAGAATTAGTCCTTAACTAAGCAATACTAATTTTGGTTCTCCAAGAGATATTGGCCTCTATGTATGCTTTTGGTTGATGACTATGAGTGGGATTAAACACTTCAATATAGTACTTTTTCTTTCTTCCTAGCTCCTTATCCCAAGTACGTTTGTGGAATTTTTCCATAACAAAAGTTTTTATCTCTTTGTTGTTTATGGGACACTCGTTCAAGCAAATACCCCATTTAATAAACCATTTGTTATTTTGTTGCATCCAAGTATTTTTTTCTCTTACACAATCTGTCATTAAAGACAACTTTAGGCCATCTACCCTCTTCCATTTGCTCAATTTTTTTTAAATACCTTATGACTCGCACCATAGCAATTGTTTCAATAGGAGTAGTCCTTGTTTCACTTAACAATATAGTATAAGGAACTGCACTTTTAATCTTGAATTTGTTTGTAATCAAACACTTCTGAATTTTCTCAATTTGTCTCCATTGTATGTCGGATACATTGCTAGCCCATAGTTCACAACCATAAATAATCACTAGAAGCCCAAAAGAAAATTGAGTGGTTTTCCAGTCCCATAACTCTGCCTCTCTACAACAATTTTGAAAAACATAAAATGCTTTCCAACCCCCAAAGTTCTTTTCTTTCTAAAACCCCTAACCTAATGCCGCAATTCATTGCACATGCCCCCAAATGTTTGATTCTATGACATGTAGCTTCAATTTTAATTTGCATTTATTCATAATCTTTGTACGATATATTTTGTGAAAACACGTGGAATTCGTGGATGATGGAGTCCATCTTCTTTTGTAAAGGCGTCGTTGTTTTTTGTCAACACAAATCTCAAGTCCACAGTGCGGACTGACAAGAGGTTTGAAATAATAATATTAACAAAATAATAATAGTAGTAATAATAATAATAATAATATCCATTTTTAAGGTCACAACCAAGACAAACACGAAATTGGTGTATGAGACCCCCTTGTTTGTGGGACAAGGGACCCACCTCCGCGCAACGATTTGACTCCTAAGTCTACAAAGGCATACATACTCTACCCCACTCTGGTTTTGAACCTGTGACCTTTTAAGAGGAAACACATGCTCTTAACCATTAGGCCCACTCAAGCTGTATAAACCATACATATTTATTAATTGATCAATATTATTTAGAATTATTAAGATCTTTTAAAATTTTATTATTTTTAACTAATCGGAATTATATTTATTAAAAAATTAAAAAATTACTTTTTTGTTTAAAAAAATTATTTTAATAAAAATTATTAATAAGATTATAAAATTTTTATAAGATTTTTAATTAAAATCAATTTTTTTTTTTTACTCAAAACTAAAAAACAATATCACTATAATAAATTCAATTAAATATATAAATTAAAAATTGAACTATAATAAAATTCAATTAAATATATAAAATTTTAAAAATTGAAAAATAATATAACATAGAAGTTTGTCCAAACAAATAAAAATATACATTCTTTTGTGGGAGAGAATGGATTAAAATTTCACATAATTAAAGATTGAAAAAAACATGAAAATGGTTGAACTTTTACAGTTCATCACAACCAACATAGATGAGAATATGCAGAATGAGAATGAATTAAATTTTGGTTACGAAAATTTTATATTAAAAATTAACAAACTGAATTTTGGTGGAGGATTAGTCAAACTTGTAATATTTAATAGTAAAGTTAAAATATATTGTAAATGATGAGATGGCTAACATAATATGAGTTTTTAAGACTCAGGAAAGAAGGTATATGGAAATGGTTATTAGTTTGTTTGCGAGGTTTTGTTATGAATCCAGTGAAACAATTTTTATTAGATAGTGACTTTTTATGGTCTAAATGTATTTGTGAATCTATAAATGGATTCAAAGCTTTAAAAAACTTTTGGAACACTAAAATTGTACAAAATTTACAACTTAAACTTGTGACTATGAAAATTTACAATTCAAACATGTGATCCCAATAAATATGTACCAAATATTTAATAAATTTAATCAAAAACAAAAATAAACAAAAAAACCTTCAAATCATAAAACAATTAAATCATTGCTATGAAAATGTTTATGTTTTACCATCTATAAATTAATAAATATGTATTATATAATTTTTCGCATTCATTTCTTTTCGTTGAGATAGAGTAATTGCATCACTTCATCCATTCAGATAAAAGAAGACATGGTATCTAATCAATGGGGACCGAACATCAAATGATGGCAGAAACGAAGTGGATTTTTTGTTGTACTATACACGTGAATAGCAGGGTTCAAAATTGAACTTGTCACAACCCTTCAAGAGGGGTCTCGCACATCCTAGAAGTGTGAAGTTAAAATTAAGCATAAAAATTTTTATTTTTATTTATACTAGTTTTTTTATAAATTAAATAATATCACAAAATGCCCCGTGAAGGGTTGCCGAATAAATTGTTGGATATCTTGGGGCTAGAGGTTGGATGGTTGGACCCCTGCCACCTAGTTTCCTTGTTCTTATTTCTAAAATTGTTGATGTATGGAGTACACAACCAGCGTTTCAAGTAGTCTACCCAGTACCCGGGCAACAATTTGCCCAGAAATTGACGTCGGTGGGAAAAAAATATGTTTTTTACCATTCAGAATGCCCATTGGAAACATCAAAAAGTCTTCAACATGTGCCTAGGGAATCAGGATGACCGCTTGGTTTGACAACAATTCGTCAGACTATCCGGCAACGATGACTTAATTCTTAGGGTGGTGGGTTGGTGAGGATGAAAAATCAAACAAAACTCGAAATTTTGCGCCCTAGTTCTACTTTGACTTCCAAAACGTTTATGAAACCAATTCATTGGTGCATTATCCAGGTTCATTCCAGGCAACATTGCACCAAGAAAAAGTGGCAAGAGTTGAGGAAGTATCGACACATTAAAAAAGGCATGGTTTGGCATGTTTTTAGACTTTATTTCAGGTCATTCTACATCAAGAAAAAGAAACATAGTCAAGGAAGTATTAGCGCATTAGAAAAGGTATGATCCAACACATTCTTTGGCTTCATTCCAAGCGACTATGCATCAAGAAAAAATTGCAAGAGTTGACCTTCTCGCATATCTCAGTAGGTATCGCAACACAGACCCACGTTGAAAATGTTGATTATTTTTTCTCGAGTTGGACTTAATTTGTTTAATGTTTCATTGCAATATTTGTATGATGTTTGCAACTCCTCCACCATTTTGCATGTGTTGTTACAAGGTGAGAGAATTAAGTGTCTTAATCTGTTGTTATATGTTGAGTATTAATCTAGTGAGAGCATTAAGTTTTGGATGTATAATAGCTACAAGGTTGAGATGAATCTGTGTTGAGTACACATAGGTAAAAAATAATCAATCAATCCTCATGTAAAATTTATACCCACTCAAAATTTGTATGTCTTTGAGTCTCCATATACATATATAATATCCATTGACATTATCCTAGAGAACCATAGGAGTCCCCATAGTGCCAGTACCTCAACCCGCATGTTTGTGCCAACACCTCCATTCCATCAAATCTTGTAATGTAACATTGTGATTTATCCTAAGCCATACACCACAGCCGCATATACCTCTCTGAGATGCTCCATCAAAATATCTAGCAAAATTACCCTAATGAATTACCAATAAGCCTTGTGAAATCTATACTAGAGTTATTGGCACAAAAAATCTTCTCAAGGTCTTTTCCTTTTGATAATCATTACAACTTGGGTTTTTGAATTGTGAGACTCGAGTTTTGTCTTTCACCAAGTCTCATAAAATGTATTTTTTGAGTTATTTGTTATAATTACAATGCAAATATTGATGGTCACAATATGACATTTGTCAATACTTTTTTCATATAAAAGTGAATCAAGACAAATTAGTAACTTGTAGAAATTTGACAACTTACAATTTACAAGGTCAAAGGTCATAGGTATTAAAATATTAGACTCAAATCATGCAATAAATTGAATATCATGATTGTATCTAGTTGCATATGATAAATTGCTTTGTGCGTCACTTATCATTTTGTGATCTTGTTGGACATTGTGCTTCAACTTTTGGAAACATTTTATGGGAATTTGTCAACCAGAGGAGACTATTAAAATCTTGTAGGTGAAGTCTAATAAATTTTTCAAAACATCTTTTAAATTTTTCCATGTCTCCAAGTTCATATTTTTCCTATCAAATTTGGAAAGCTTGTGACCCTTTTAAATGTTAAGTTCAGGGTTAGTTAATGTTTCATCATGAATTAGCTATAATAATAGGTTACACAAAGTTGGCATTAATAGTTTAAATTGTGTTGGGTGCAGTGAGGAGGAGATAATGTAGCATGTGGTATAGGAAATGTTATTCTGCCCAATTTCTTATGTCTTGGTTTTAGGTTGAATTTAAGTATCTTTTTATAACTTTGTTCTCTTGGAAGGGGACCCTACTGGGTAAAAGTGGGATGGTAAAGATAATTTCATATTACTCTGAAGTCCAGTTTGTTTGGTTGCGATTGCTTTTTTAGAAACATCATTATAAAGTCATTTCTAAAACCACTTTCCTTTGGGAACTTGTAGATTTTTAACAAAGAGTTGGCTCTACTAAGGAAAGTTCATTGATGTGTTTCTTGTCATGATGTTGGGTCCGTCCTTATGGGACTTGGGGTCATATTATGGCCTTTCTAGCTTTCCTGGACTATGACTTTCATGGTTCCCCTTTCTGCATGATATAACTATTTTGAATTCTAATGTACTTAATTGTTATTTGAGGTAATATATGAAGCATTTTAAAATAAAAATAAAAAAGGGGATAAAGAATCATAGATATCAAAGTATTACTTTAAAAAATGGGACTTTGAGTAAAACCATCTCTTAGAATGTGGCGACTTGACCATAGAAATAACAAAGAAAGATTTTGTATTCATTTCCACAAATGATCAAAATAGATCAATGGGTTTTGAGTGCAACCAATAAGTATAGCAATGAAATGAAAGATTAAAGCACATCCCTTTGAAAATTGTTAAAAAGAGGGTTTCACCATTACTCTAAAATAAGGAAAAACTTATAAGATTACATAAAAACTATTATAGGAATTCAATCCCTATGAGATACAACATAATGACATGAAATATTTATTAGAAGATAAGAGAAACCAAAAAAGGAATGAATGAAATGACGTGAAATCACTAATCCTCATTGTCATTAGAGGAGGTAAACTATCATTGACTAACATGTGGTTCGTAGTATTACTTCTAAGGATACCATGTGCATAATGTTTTCAGTTGGGAGGAATTGACAAATATGTCCTTGAACGAATTGGAGTACTAATCATGGAAATAGAAGTGGAGGAAGTTTCCCTAGCATCCACAATTAAATATCATCGGCTAAGTTATAAAACATGATGACACAGACAATAAAAAAAAAATAAAAAAAAAAATAAAAAAAAAAAAATAAAAATATGAGTGTTTGACATGAGACACAACAAACCTAGAAACAAGACATATTATTATAACAAATTAGACATACAAAAATTAAATATAGGCATAAAGATTAAAATTTTGTTAGAATTTATAAACTAGAACATTTAGATGATATAAATTCAATCATACAAGTAATTACTACGTACTACTTACTAGTAATGCATTAATATTGATCAAATGGAAAACACACAAGGAATTAGAACTATGAACTATGATTTTCTCATTAAGTCATCAAAATCAAAATATATTACATAGATATTGAGTCGCTACTACTATAGGTGGGAATTCCATTAGAAAATATAGAATAGGCTTGATACTAGAACCATAGATGGAAGAATCTCATAACCTGTGACTATTAGAGTCCTTCATGTCAGAATCATCAAAATCAACACCATCTCCATTTCTCGCTCCTCTCTCCTCCCCTCCTCCTCTATATGCAATCCAATCGATGCATCTGGTAGTGTGGAGGATGACCCTCAATAGTATTACCGTCATCAAAAGTGACTAGCTCTAGCATTGGTTAATTAAGATCCAAGTAAGCTAATGCCAACTAAACATTGTTGTTCAAACCCATATCATCAAGAAACACATCCTACATATTTGTATTTCCCAATGTTCCTGACATCATAACTGAATAAAAAATTGACAAGGGTTTGGAAAATCAATGAATTGTAAAGATCAAGAAAATATCAAGTAAAATAATAAAAAATAAATAAATACAAAATTATTCATTTTTATTTTTATTTTTTTAACATCCAAAGCCACAACAACATCAAATCAATATATTTCTGCATAAATATGAAAGTAGAACTAATATATAAGATGTCTAGTTCTACATCACACATCGATACTAAATCATGTCCAAAATCCTAAGTCCTAACTCAGCCTCAAAATATCAACAAAAAATATACTAAATGTTTCTCATCATCATGACTCATCTATAATGAAATTAGATACAAGAATTATTGATTTTCTTTGCTTCTTTTATGAGCAAAGGTAATGGTTTTTATCTAGAGGAATAATTCCCTATGGTTAGTTATGGACATTGAATTCCTCTACAAGAAGAAGTAAGAGGTAGAGTCCGACATCCTGTATCGGTGCCCATGCTACTACCATGTCTAAATCGTTCTATTTTAGTCCCTAAAGGTGGTGGTGTCACCTCCACCTCCTCCTACTCTAGCTCTCTCTCCCTTACTACCTCCTTTGGTGCCTCCTCCTCTAACTAATCAAGAATTGATTTCATGAAAGCCTCTCGTTCTCAACCCTCCATGTGGTAATGATGTCAATTCCATCCTATGAGATGGCATTCACATCAAGTGTTTTGTGAAGTTTCCTCACCCATAATTAGAGATTATAGTAGATGTAGACCATATCATTAAGGTGTCAAGACTCCAACCTCTACGAGGGTCATAAATCATATATTAATAATTATATGCATATTATAATTAGAGGGTGATGAGGCATAAAATAATAAATTATAATTATAATGAATTCAAAATTTAACTTGAATTTTTTTATCCTATCACTTCTTGGTGTGTGTTTTATCAAATACGCTCAAGTTGCAATCGAATTCAGAGGAACTACATGTTTGGGTGAGCACCCAAATGGAAATATTTTGGAGATTGGGTACTCTTGCACCATAGCTTGTCCACCAAGCATTTATAACAAATGAGAGACACATAAGAAAAAACATTGAAATTTAAAAGTTGAAACAAAGTATGAAGAGCGAATGAAATTTGAAGCAAAATCCTACCTAGCATTTCGGTCTTCATATCTATATAGCCATGTCATAGGAAAATGTTCCACTCACCATCCTATATATCGACATTTCTTAGAAATCGCCACATGTTCTTGTGAAGGTGGCACCATCCTTTGAACACAAGTGAGGAATCCATCCATCACCTTAACATCAAATCTGAAACCATCGGAGTAAGAAATGTGAGGTTGAGGGAGATCCCTACAACATTAATCGGGTGATGGAATGTAATATTCCATATTTCATCAATCACTCTCCACAACAATAGTCATTTCTCAAATCCATCACCCCCCTTACCCTCATAATAGGCATGGATGGCTTCTTTGGCCCTATCCATGGCCTCATACAAGTAGCCCATTGTGATATTCTATCCATCAACCAAACAAAGAATCTTTACGAAAGGTTTGGCAATGACACACACCTTCTTCACTCCCACCCAAAATCTCTCATAATTTGAAACCAGCTTGCATATGGCTTTCTCCTTTGCTTTGCAACTAAAAGATAAGGCACACCACTCCTTTGAAACAAAATTCTCTTGACAACACACATAGAAGCCTTGATATTTTGAAGAGATATGAAGCTAGTGCTAAACAATGTAATGGCAAGTTTCACCAACTCTTTGTTATTGGTGAATCTTCTCATTAAACTAAGCACAAATGCATGATTATATATAAATTTTGTTATGCTCTTTAGATGATTCAACAATATCCCTAATATAAGGAATTTTCTATATCCTCTAATATCAAATCAATACAATGTGCAGCATAAGGTATCCAAACCAAGGTAGTATACCTCTCCATAAGAAACTTGCTAGAAACAACATAATTTTTAGTGTTGTACACTATGACTTGGACAATGTTTTGTGAACTTGCCTTTTGAATGCACAAGTCCAACAACTCACATAATAATTGTGCATGTTTAATATGTGTAGATGCATAAAAAAATTTAATAAACATTTCCCCCTCAGGCAATTAACCAAGAAGTTAAGAAGGGTCCTACCATTTTTATCAATCCAACCATCTAACATCATAGTGCATCTATTGTGTTTCCATGATTTCATAAACTCCTCCGATATAACATTGTAATTGACCTTTTCATTTTGAAGAATAGACCCTCTCAACTCATCATAGGAAGGGGATTTGTACCCTGGACCAGCAATAGAAACAATATAATAAAAGATAGTAGAATGGATTGTTCTTGGAAACTCCATAGAAAATAACTACCCACCAACTTACTGGCATCTTCTTCTCCTCCCTTTTAAGCATCAATCAAATAGAAGGTTGTGCACCAGGTGTGGTTTTAGGAACAAAAAAGTAATGATGTATATGAGAGGCCAACCATTATGGAAGTTGATTGAAGAAGAACTCCACTCTCACGTCTTTCCACTACTCCTCCCCTTGCAACTTGAATTTTCATAGCTTCGCTATTCTCTTTGGTTGCATCCTTATCTTGCAATGTTTTGGTGGGAATATAGATAATTTTTGGACTTGCTTTTGAGCAAAGTTCTATATCATGTCCCGAATTTTTTGCACAATGGAATTTCAATCAGGAGATTCCCCTCATCATATGCTTCCCACACAATTTGCGATTCAAAATTTGTTTGTTGAACCCCCCTTGGGTTCACCATATTTCCACATAGGGTCCAATATTTTTGGCATTTTATTCTTCAATGTAATGATTGAACACAAGGCATAAAAATTTTGAAAAAAAATTTGATATTCTTAGAATTAAAATATGAAAAAATGACATAACAAAATACAAATTTAAATGATACATAGATGGCAGAGGAAACTTTATAGGTATGGGAAACCTATCAAAAAATTGTAAAATAAAAAAAGGAAGAGATGGACATATCTTCAAATAAACTACCAACTATGGGAATTTTGAAAATACTTACCACTCCACAAATTGATGATGGCAAAAAAAACACACTCTCTCACTAGAAAGATGAAGGAAAACTAATGGGTAAATGAAACAACATGAAAAGTACAAAAAGAAAAATGGTGGAAATTGATGCCCAAACCTGAAAATGTGTGCATGGTTGAGGGAAATCAATCCCCACTCCAAAATAACACAATGATGACAAAGGAAAATTGTTCCCTCCTCCTCATTCACTCAAGAAAATTGATTCCCCTCTCCTTTTCCACCTAAGCCCTTATTTCTATTTACAAAATGAGTGAAAAAAAACTCAAAAAATACCACTTTAAGCACCCATGTTCATGGCATGGGGATTTTTTTGGCTTATATCACTATTATGTTATATTATCACAAATTTTTTGATAGGAAAAAAATTGTCAATTTTTACCCATGATAAAATTGATGAGTGGTAAAAATCACAACTGCATAACTTTTTTGCAATTTCACAATAATGGACTTTCCCTTTAACCAAACGTCCCTTTTCTTGTAAATAAGAGAAAGGTTGGTGTGCACATACACTATTCATTTTTCCATATATTTCCCAAGCATGATTTTCTTCAAATTGTACAAATTTCCATATATGCCCTAATTCCTCCACAACAAGTATGAAATAACCTAACAGATCCTCATGGATAATTGTTATAGAAGAAGGCATGTTGTCCTATGAGTTTTATACCAAGCATAGGGTTTCTTAGCACATTGTCTTTGAGCACATTATAGCCTCCAAATCTCCAAGTTCCAGTGGAAAACTCTACAAAGCTCTCCCCCACCTCATCAAGGGATGATCAATCCTGATATATCCATTTAAATGAATCCTTCCTCCCTTGTCAACTCTCACCATTCATGTGAGGAGGGAATTTATGTGATGACCCACCATTGAGACAATCATTATTGTAGTATTTGGGATTCAATGAGTGATCCAAGTAGGTGTACGGTTCTTATCCCACGTGATGACAATAATGTCCTGTATGATGGTGAGTAAGATCTCTATTGATATCCCATACTTAGAACACCCAATCTATAAAATAATGGTCTTCATGAATTGAATCATGGAATCCTACCCCTCATAAACCTCTCCTAGGATGGGCTAGTCTGAGTCAATGAACCACAACAAAGAGATGATAAGGTACATGATCTAGATGGTAAGATCAACCCCCTCCCACCAACCATCATCTAAAATTGTATTATTGAACTTCTTGAAGAATCTTGATTTGTATTTCTCCAAAAAGACCAAAACTCTAAAATAACTATGGACTTGTTACCCCTCTTCTAGCAGGAGTACATATATACATAGGTTTAGTCTTGGCATCACCATTGTAAGCCCAAGAAATTCAAGTCTAAAGCCTCGTGAAATCCTTGTGGGATGATCTCTATGTGATTGTGTAACATGACCCTCCCCACATTTACCCACTTTTACAAGCCCTCTGTGAAGCAGAGTTCCACCATTACATGACCTGACCTCCTAGTTCCACTTAAGGAAGTGGGGCCTACAACTGAGACTTACTGACCTTCATCAATAACTACAAATCACTTAGAGGTTAAACAACCACCCCAGGTGACCAATCCCTGAGTTGGAACCCTTTTCTATAACCTAGACCTATAGCCACACCCTTGATAATGCATGTGTGCGGTTGTGAGCCTCCAACCACACTCACAAGCTTTGCTCCATGTGGGTATGACCTCAAATCTCTAATTTTGTGCCTGTGGTCCTGAGATCTGAGCCACTTCTCTAGGTTAGTCTCCAGACCACTACCTAGAACTTCCTATAACTTTCCAAAATCATATTTCTCATAACGACAATGATAATCATTCAAACTTGAAGCCATAACTTGACCTAGACTTACTAAAACACACCATAAATTTTGTCAAACATATGTTAAAAATGTAAGGTATAAGTCATGAATGCATATCTGAGTATAAATCTATGAAATTCATTTGAAAATCATTAAGAACGTATAATTCCCTCTCCCGTAGCTACAATCACACTAGTTAGTCCATGCATTCATCAACCATTCATTAACTTATCAAAGCATAACAAGTTTTGTAGCTAGATTACATCATAAATCATGCTTATAACCAACATATAACCAGGATATTAACCATGATAGAACATCCATAAAATCATCATAATAACAAGTACAGTGCTCAAAAATCACAATAGGAAAATATCTCTTATTAACTTGTGCAAAAGACAACCAAGTCAGAGACTTCCACATACCACCCAACCATAGATTGAGTTGAACCAAATATTTCTTTCAGCCAATCACCATTGTGCCATATTCCAAGCATGAATGTGGGATTTCATGGGATAAACCAAAACATAAGAATCCAGAGGTTAAACCACCTCCACTGTCAAAGTATAGTGATCTCACCTAAACCTATCTTGAGATCACAAAACCAAACCAAGCTTGGATGCATCATAATTTCTTCACCATACATTGAGGAATTTTCCTGTCTCCACCCTCCTGTCAAGGGCTTCCCAGATAAAACCATCTCCACCCCCAACCCTTGGGAATTTTCCTAAGACCACCTCACCTGGTTCCAAAACCTTTTGGCAATCCAAATCTTAACCAAGAAATGAATCTCATCAAACCATGGTTATCCAAGAAATGACAATGCAAATTTGAAACCACTGTCAAACCCGACAAAATCCCTGCCAATGACAACAAATGAACCAAATAAACAAATGCATGTACCAAGCATTCACAACTCAACTAGGAAACCACACATGCAACCTGTTACCTGCAAAATCTTCTTGCTAAAGTTGTTGATCCAACCTTATCCTCACTTTCCTTTGTTTCTTTGCTTGTCCTTTGCTTTCCTTTTCCTTCCTTTGCTTGCTTGCTTTCTCCTCTTGGAGCTCTCTCTCTCTTTTTCACTTGACCCAAGATAAAATTGAAAAAAAGTTGTGAACTGGTTCTCTAAAGCCTTTTTATTATTGATGTCTCATTTTTCTTCATTTTTCTTAATTTCCCTTCTAATTTCCCTAGCATGCAAATTTGTGTCTCTTCACCTTCATTTTCTCCTATTTTCTATTATTTCTCATAAATTGATGCCAAGAATTGTCTCTTTTCTTTTTCCAATGCCTTTACCGATTTCCTTAGCTATTAATAAACCAAAATTGATTCCATTATAGTGCTTTATCCAACATTCAACTTGGAAAACGTGTCCCATGATCTTGGTCTTATTTTGCTTTTATTAACATTTATTACATGAACTTTTAACCCGAGGTTGTTACATATTGTGTCCTAGATTCCTGATGTGTGGATGATCATGGTCATTCTTCTTAGCTACATTTCCATGGTGCTTGGTTTTATGGCACTATTGATATCCCCCTAGTGGGCATTAATTCTTTGCCTTCATGGGAATCATAATGTCCTCAGGTGGTATGCATGCATCTTGGAGGTGGATCTATTCAAACTCATGATTTATATGACCATTTAGCGTCTAGCCTTGTAAAGGTGATTGCTTATTGTACCTTTCCCTTACATTATCCCTCTGATCCCAACATATCTTCTATATTCCCCACTTGGTTATCTTATTCAACCTATATGGCATTCATTGGCCTTGGTGTCTTCATCATGTTGTATCTCTCCAACATGGAAATCTCACCTTTTCTAGTAGTTTTCAGATCCCAATACAAGATACCAAGGGATCATTGGTCAACATTCTTGGATGAAGCAACAAATTTCTCCATCTCATGTTGATCCGAATTTAAACAGGAACGCAAAAAATTATAGAGATAACCATAAACATAGAGATGCAATGAAAATAATACTTCATTTCATTAATGTAAAATACTGAAATATGCTTACAAACAGAAATGGAAATACACCAGCTAGGGAGATGGTAGCTTATCTCTGAGAAGAGATGTGGCGGCTACATGCCTGTGAATTGTGTTACAATGAGGCTCGAAGGCCTATTAATTATTGAGAAACAATGGAAAACCCTTAACATCCCAAAACCTAACCCCAGAAGATGAAACGCCAAATTGTGGGCCCCGTTTCGGGTAAGTTGGTACATCAACTTCCTGGGGTCGTAACTTTGGCACCCGATCTTTGTTTGACACGTACAATAGCTCGTTAGAAATATCTATCCAAGTAGTACAACTTTAGGAAGAGCAACAACAAAAGATGGACCAATGTTGCTCCCAGATTTCCCAAAAAACGTCATTTATGGCCTTAAAACAGCTCTGGAAATTCAGGACCCGAAAAACTGCTAAAAATTGTAAATTGTGCTACAATTACGGAAACTAAAAAATTGAAAGAGACACTTGTGGGGGTCCAAGTGGGATAGGTGCATGGCCACCAACGTCCACCTGGATCATTCCTCCCCAGTTAGGAAGTAATGGTCCAAATTGCATTGAGTTCATCCATCTACTGAACTTGGTCCCTGGTGAGTTGTTCTACAATCTCGGATGTGTCCAGTAATGGTGGGAAGCATGGTCGAGGGTGATACACATTGAACACTTGGTGCAGGCGAAGGAATGGAGGAATGATGTGCTCCAAAGAATTATTTCCCACAACCTTGGTAATGGTGTAAGGACCATGTCGGCGTGGTCGGAGCTTCTGATGGGCTCTTGTAAGGCGTTCTTTCCCCAGATGCAACCAGACTTTGTTGCCCACCTGAAGCTTGTGTGGTACCCCTGTGGGTGAGGAGAAGTTGTTCCTGTGTTCTATCATGACCGTATCCCTTTATTACTGTTGCTGCGTGGAGGAACCCTTTGTGGGGGTTATGGATGTGGTGACGATCTTCCCCTTACTTTGGGAGCGAACAAGATAGAAAATGAATTTCCTAGTCTGGGAGATGAGCTTGCTGCCTTTCTTGGCAGTGATCAAAGAGGTGGCGGTAGGTGGGGCTACCTCCGATATCTTGTATAATGAATTATACAAAGAAATAATGACAGCACGAGGCCTTGACTCATACACAACATGTCGCCTCCGTAAGTATGGTTGGCCTAATAGTACATTACAAACATCTAGAGGCATAACATCACATAATACCTTGTCTGTGAAGGGTTTGATGCTGTAAGGAAGGTGCACTGGTGGCGAACTCAGAGATCTCATCCTTGGTGAAGCCACCCGATACTATACGGCTGCGGGTGTGTTGTGGTCGGTAGGCCCAACCACTTCATGACCTATGCTAAAATGAGGTTCTTTTGGCTGCCACTGTCGACAATGAATTATAGCGGTGAATCCTTCACCCACATTTGTGAGTGGAAAAGATGCTCCCCCTCCTATGGATCTTCGGGCTCATTCTTCTGGATCTTAGCAATGGCAGCAGTGATGATGGGCTCCACATCAATGATCTGCTTCCCTTTCCCATTCCCCTTGTCGGGTTCCAACTCAGGGTCAAAACATGCATTTGATTCTGAAGCCTTCAACTTTGCCACCAGCGACTGCTTGGTCCGACACTCACTTGTGTTGTGAGTGGGGTTCTTATGGAACTCACACCACTTTCATGTGTCCTTCTTCGACTTCGTGGTGTTGTTCTTTTCTTGTGGCTTCAACTGGTTGTCTTTGGTTCATCCTGCCTTAGATTTGTCCTTTGGTCTTTGGATTCAAAGATCCAAAGTCTCTCTTCTTCTATTTGAACTTTTACTCGATTTTGATAGCAGATCGATACGGTGTGTCGAGTGAGGAGATGTTCAGGAACTCCGTTTCTTCTTAGATGTATTTGTGTAGGTAGCCGCGGTATTTGAGTACCAGATGCAGCTCAAAGTCTTTGATACCCAACTGTGTGCAAAGGGTATGAAAAATGTTTGTGAACTCTGACACATGTTGGTCCCATCCCTGCCACAGTGTGGTCCACTTTATGTATTTGTCCTCATAGCTTTTGACAGTGTAGTACTGCTCCTTGATGGCATCTCAGAAGGAATTCCAAGTGGGTGCAGCTGAGAATAGTGAGTTCGTACTTTCATCCTTCTGCTAGCAGTAGGTTTCCCACCAGTCCTTGACGTGGGGGGTTGCTTTGAGAAGAGCGAAAACAATATTTTCCCGACTCAAAAATTCATGAACAGAAAAATAACCCTCTAGCAAATTTAACCATTTATCTATGGCATCTATGTCTATCTGACCCTCGAATATGGGGATTTCAAAATTAACTTGTACCTTAAACGGTGTGGCATTTCCAGAGTAGCTGTTGGAAGTCGATGCATTGCCTTTGGGTAGCCACTGAAGGATCTGCGCAAAGTTGTTCATCACTGTGTTCCTTTGTCACTCGAGGGCTTCTTCGAGCAAGATTTTGATAGGATCTTTTGCCCCCTCATCTGCCATGGGAGGCCATCGGGATTTGCGAGGCTGGTCTTGCAAAGGTTCGACCAATTCAAGCCCTAACTTATTATATCCCGACCTCGTTGGGGACATGCAAAGAAAAACAGAGAAAAAGCAGACCACTCCGATGCTACAAATCTGGATTTAAACAGGAACACAACAACTTACAAAGATAACCATAAACACAGAGATGCAGCAGAAATAATACTTCATTTCATTAATGTAAAATATTGAAATATGCTTACAAACAAAAATGGAAATACACTAGCTAGGGCGATGGTAGCTTATCTCTGAGAAGAGATGTGGCAGCTACATGCCTCTGAACTGTGTTACAATGAGGCTTGAAGGCCTATTTATTGTTGAGAAATAATGGAAAACCCTTAACATCCCAAAACCTAACCCTAGAAGATGAAACACCAAATTGTGGGCCCCGTTTTGGGTAAGTTGGTACATCAACTTCCTGGGGTCATAACTTTGGCACCCGATATTTGTTTGATGCATAAAATAGCTTGTTAGAAAGATATATTCGGGCACTACAACTTTAAGAAGAACAAAATTGGTCCATGGGCCCATGTTGCTCCCAAGTTTCCCAAAAAACGTCGTTTATGGCCTCAAAACGGCTTCGGAAGTTTAGGACCCAAAAAACTGCTAAAAATAGTAAATTGTGCTACAATTAAGGAAACTGAAAAACTGAAAGAGATAGTTGTGGGGCTCCAAGTGGGATAGGTGGGTGGCCACCAACATCCACCTGGATCACATGTCCTTTGAAACTTTGCAAAAAAGTTGATCCAAGAAGAAGATATACTTAATCAAAGAGGGTCGTCCTAGTTTTGGGAGGCATGTGATATTTACAAAGGAATTTTGAAGGTCATTCCTTGGCCGAATGGATAACATGGGAAGTCTATTGGCATCTACAAATATTTTGCTACAAAAACTAGGTTTCAAAATTTCCAAGAAATTAAGGACATTGGATATTTGTAATTAGGGCTTACTTTCTAGGGGGTTGGCCACATGTGTGGCATTATGATAGCCCTCCAACTCATTCAAAGGAATATTTTTAACAAGGGAAATAAAAAAGTCAAGAAAAGTCAAGTCTGCAAGCACAATTAAGGACAAATTAGCAAAGAAAAGTCAGAAATCATCTAAATCAAGGGAAAATGTATAAAGTCAACTCAATCAAGAGACACATTGGAAGGTCATAGATTGAAGTAAGGATCACTCCAAGTCAAACCAAGCAAAGAATGGAGAAAAAGAGGATATATTCACCAAAAAATAATCTCAAAATCAAGTAATTAAACATCAAAATCAATTCAAGTGCAAGTTTCATGTCCAAGTCAAGGAAGTTGTCCATGTGTGCTAGTCATTTGGGTGGCATCGCACCCTTGACGAGTATTGTTGAAGCATATTGTAGGAGAATTCAAGCATATGAAAGCATCCATAATTATTTGAAGACCATTCATGAAAGAATCGCGTGGAATATTGGATACTAAAGGCCTAAATGACCCTCCTTTTGTAGGCTACATCCCCTTTCTGTGAGACATCTACCTCCATGGTTAGGGTTTAAGCAATGTAATATCAAAAAATTATTTTTGACTTAGTCTTCAAGGATTTTGTGGATGAAAAATCACCTTATTTTGTGGATCTAAAGAGGATTATTGTTGAGAGTTTCATCTATAAATTTGGATCTCTCCCTCTTTAGTAAAACATATTGTTAAAATGTGAGATTGTAATGCCATAATAAAAGATTTTGTTGCAGGCATCTTTCCTTAAATTTGTTGCTTGGTTATTCTATTATTTCTCTTCTTAGCTCTCGAAAATATATTGTGCTTATTGAGATATTTTTCTAGTCTATGGTTGAAATCACTTAAAGTTATTGGATCAGGCCATTAAGGGTCTCCTGAGTCACATGGAGAACAAGGGCCAATACATAATGACTCATCTTCTTACTGTTGAGCTAGGATTTTTGGACAAACCCTTATTGGGGGTGCCTCCTTAAAATATTAATTCTCTCTATTCTAATATTTAATCCATTTCCTAGAGGTGTTTGATTAAAGGAGCCACTCCTCGTTGGATTTTAGGCACCATAAGAAAATCTTAGACAAGAGTGGAGGTGACTAGTGTGTGCACTCCAAATTCACATATTGTCTAAATTAATAATCAAGGGCTTAGTTAGGGAGGGTTGTGATCACAATCCAACATAAAGAGGTAATTGATGTGGTAAAGGTAAGCCATATTCTCATTTCATAACAAAATTCAAAATTCTTTTCAATTTCATTTTTTTTATATATATTCTAGAAAATAAATAAAAACAAAAATATTTCTGCTAGTTTGACACTTGGGTCTTACTACAAAGACCTATTTAGTTGGCCCAAGGAAGGTATAATGGTTTTTTGTGTGTATATAAAACTTGCGTTCATTAAAACAAGTTACTTTCCAAGGGTTTACGGGTTTGTAACAAGTTACAACCATCTGTTACAAGGTAAGACAAGCCATCTCAAGGGGCTTTGGCATCCAAAAGTATCTCTCTTCACTCCTCTTCAATTTATTACTTTTGGAAGCTATTTGAATATTATTTGAAGTATAATTTTCATCCTAAGCTTGTTGGGGTTAAAAATCAACATGGAATAAAATTTAGGTTATTACCCTAATAGGGATTTAACCCCAAAACTAAGTTTTTGTTTTCAAATTTGAATATATTTTGAAATAACTAGTGTTTTTAGGTGCATGTAAGCTCATTGTAAAGTTCCTTAAGATTACTAACACCTCCAACCCATAGCCAAGTTTCATTTGCATACTTTTAGGCTTTTCGGTGGTCCTCAACTGGGCCTTAACTTGTTGGTCTTGCATTTTTTTTGTAGAAACTCAAATTATAGGTCCAAAAAAAAATCAAAAGTATTATTTGTAGCCATTTCTTTAGGGCATAATATAAGGTAACCATATCCTGATTGGAAAGGGTTGTCTTACACTTAATTTGGTGCATTTCTAAGGTTTATTTCACTATTTTATTAAGTGTTTTAATTGTTAGTATGCTATTTACTGCTATGGAAACTTTTGATTGTGTAGTGAAGTCTCCTATGGAATTTTAGGAGTCAGCCTAAAGAGTGGGGAATCATCCTAAGGTGACAGTGGGCACCTGCCTTGCATGGTTCCACTCTAGCATGTTTCCATACCTTTGCAAGACTGCTAATCCATGTAGTAACAAGACCAAAGAGTGGTCTTGGCCTCCCTCAACCTCTTAAGCATGATTAATGAGTAGACAAACCATGTATTTGCAATATTTAATCCCCTTATAATGGATACCTCACAATCCCCCTACTCGTTTGTAAACCATGTCAAAGCTCTATGATTTTTTTCTTTTTCTCTATCTAATAACAAAGTTTTAGATTTCTCATAGCTGGAACACTTGTGTTCTTCTGGGGATTCATTCATGGCCTTAACCAAATCATGCTAGTAGGGGGAGTGAAGCACATTGAATGGTATATCGAAATAACAATGAAACTAAAAAACTTTTGCATCCTCGTCTTCCCTCCACCAATATTAAGGAAATTTTCTATTTCTCATCTAGATTCAAATGTTCAAGAAGAAGTTCCAATATGAGATGAAGCTATGTGGCTACTACCACCAAATCTAACTTGGTTGCATTGAATTGAACTTTTTGTTCCTTACGATGTATTTTTTGTGCAACCTCCTCTATTTTGATGTATTTTTTCCTTTTTTTCCATTTCTACCTTAGGGAAAATTAAGATTCCTATGGCGCCCTTATTTTCATCACTCTCCATTACCCCACAAAGGTGCCTCCTCACATGTGTATATGAATTTCTATAAGGTTTTCCACCATGACAATCATGAGAGCATAGAAATTTAGAGGTTAAACTAGCTCTCCGCCTTTTAGGCTTTGTCACAAATCTCAACAAGGGTGTCAATGAACCTTTTTCCCATTGCATTTCATTTCCCTTTTCATCCCCTTCCCCTTGAAACCCTTCCACATCATCATACATTGGGTCACTATGAGTCTGACCACTATCCTCTTCTTCAATTTCTTCCCTTTGATGCCTACCACCCACCAATTCCAGGAAAGCTAAAAATGGAGTGACAAGCCAAAATAGCACCATTTTTCTTAAATCTTAGATGGATAACCTGCATAAAATTAAGGGAGAAGAATGAATCAAGAAGAGTAGGAGAAGAGGAAATAAAAACAAAAACAAAAACAAAAAATACACGGAAAAATATGGATTTGGCGTTTGCATTTACCTCTTTAGCTCTTAATAAGTTTAGGAGATGGCAACTTTTGTTATCTCCCCAAAGCTCCTCTTTCTTCACTCCTCCAAACTCTCCTTTGTTCTCTCCTCCAACCTCTCACATACCTACTTTCAAAGATATGTTATCTCCTTTTCTCTCTTCTCTTCTCTTCTCTAATTTCAAGCACATGAGATGAAAGAATGAGAGAAATAAATGGGGGATAGGAATTTTAACCTCATCCTCACTCGATCCCTAAACCCACCGTAGATCCCACCCAAACACAAATTTAAAGATAAAATTAAAAGAAAAATCGTAAATTTGTCGAATCATGTGAGCATTTATAGGACCATGCGGGAAACATTAAAATATATGGAACCTTGGCGGAATAGTGTGTGGAACCATGGTCCCACCTATAGAACCACCACATTCCACAGTGGTGGGAAGCATGTCAAATTCAAGGTACTACGGTTTTGAATTTTCACACTGCAGATTGTTGGGTGCTTCAACAATGGTCCCGCATGGAGCAAGGTTTTATCCTTCAAACCATGGGGGGGGGTTCCCACAACAATGATGGAGGAGTTACTCTCTTTCCTTTGAATTTTTAAAAATGCCATTGTTAATTGGGTCATGATTTATGTGAAATGAGGAAGAAAATAGATTGTTGTAGGAAAACACTTGAAGTCCAGTTGACAAATTCACTTTCCAAACACTTGGAATCCCTTAAAAGTTGCAAACTAACCCTCATCTACACACCAGGACACCTTAGAGCTCTAAACTATAGAAGAAAAGAGGGACATGTTGCTTTTTGAGAGGCCCATTGATCACCTTTTGCATGACACATGTCCTAAAATAGGGACATGTTTAGGGAACATTTTAGACATGCATTTAACATTTGTTTTGTGAATAAGACATGACTTATATGCATGTTCAATGCATATCCTAAAATATTTGTGTTTGACACATAGGCCCCTAAGGGCATGTCATGTGATGTAGACCTTTAGGAATGAGTAAGGAAATTTATTATGTATCCTTTATGACGAGCTCTTGAATGAATGTTAGAAGAAGAAATTATAATCCTATGTCAACCACTAAAACTAATCATGTAAGCTAGCATTTGAGTAGTTTGGATGTTGGGTATGCCTTCTTACTAGCCTACCATTATCTACACCAATATTGGGAATGTTGTATAGCACTTAATGCCCTTACCCGTTGAAAAGGGATGGACAAACAATTGAAGCATTTTGGTAGATATAGAACTTTGTGGTACATAATGCTCAAAGGCCCCCATATCTTTGAGAAGCAAGGCCAAGAGATTGATATTGATCCTTAAGAGTTTCCAAATGAAAATAATGTTGCTCCCTGACTTATCTAAATTGGGAATCTAAAAACGAAATTCTACTTAGTCTTGACCTCCTAAAAAGAGTACAGTTTGCAAATATTTTCCTCCCATGGGATATGGTGATCTATCTCAATTTATACTTTTGGTGTATGTACTCTTAAGTGGCCAAATGGGAATCTAAGGCCAAATGACTAGTGCTATTGTAGTTAGAGTTCTAAATGCAAGGTGGATCAATTGCTTTATCTTGTTTAAAATTAATAAAAAGGTTACACATATTAAAAACATTACATAGTATTGAACATCGAAATATCCACATATAACATGTGTGAAAAAATAATGGATCAAAACTCATTTTAGAAAACCAAACATACTTATAGTGTTGAAAAGTTTTTTTAGTGGAATTAAAAAATGCTTAAGCATTTCATACATGCGACAATATCTCAAAATTCCACTTTTTCATAATTCTAGAGATTTCTATCACATTTGAATAATTTTTCCTTTCATTGTCGTACATTTTTTTTTTAACTGTGTTGAGCTTTGAATAGTTTGTTTACATGCATGATGAAAGTTGTTGAATTCCTATGTCTAGAGGTGGATTTATTGTGCAAGACTCTTAGCTTTTCTCTTGTGTTGTTTGACACTGCCACTCCTTAGTTTCACATTAGGAGAACCACATTCTTCTACAAAATTTGTTCTAGTATTTGAATCAATCTCATGCATGATTTGAGATAATGTTATAGTCCAAGATTTTATGATCAATTTTGTGAGGAGTATATTATGTCTCATGACTAGTGAAAAGTTATGGCCATGTACTTATGTATTTTTACTATACCATGCTTAGAGATCTATGTAAAGTGTTTTTTAATTTAGGTGGTTCTTTAGACCCTTATGGTTTTTCATGACCCATCCTCTTAGCTCTTATTTCAAACTAGTACTTGCAATTATGGATCCTACTAACCATCTCTTAGAATTCATGTATGCAAGACACTTCCTTTTAGACCTAAGCATGAATATATCTATGTATTTGTCACACTTTAGCCCAAGTGATTGTCTACATAGAAATTTTAGGTCTTAGGACATGTATTTGGAACTTGAAATCATGTAAAACGCCTCATGAGGGGTCTATACATACTTTTATACAGTGCAAGCTTGGAGGGACCCCGTTTCCAATGTCTTGATCCTCATTGGATAGTTCTTCATGCACATGGGCTTGTCATGTGATGCCATATCATACCTCATGGAGATTAAACCATATATTCATATTTAGAGGCATGAGTCACATTATTTGAGGAGCCATCTACCTTGGAGAACACATTATTAGACCGTTGGATCTTTCCATGGCATGTGTGAGAGGTTTTTACCTTCATACATTATTTGAGGTGGTTATCATGGATTTGGAAAGTTGCTACACCTTGGGGGACTCACATATTAACATTTGATGCTAACTTGGATGAGTTGTCCCCTCTTGGAGCCCCCACTTGCCACATTTATGGCCTACAAAACCTTCTTTTTTTCATTTCTTAAATTGATCTAGCTCCGAGGAAGTGGTTGAGGTGGTTATCGCGCATTTAGGAAGAACCTTGATCCTTTTTAACTTTATTTTTCTTATTTTTGGTTGGCTTGTTCTCTCTCTTTGGATATTTTTGTACGTGTAGCACAACTACTTTGTTAGTTCATGTATTTTTGACCATTCCATCATAGTTGGAGGACATGTATATTTTATGATCTCCTAGATGATCAAAGGAGACGAATATTATTGCAATAAGAGGGTTGTTGAGCCTCCTCTCTATATAAAAGGCTCCCCTTCATAACATTTATTATTGTTGATTGACATATTCGAGAGGAATAAGACAAAATAATTTTATTAATGTCCAAAAAATGACCAGAAAAGTAGGTCAATGGCATTCAAGAGTATAACTAGTATGAATACAATATGATATTTCCTAACACAACTCCTTGAAAATGCAAAAAAAAAAAAATTCAAAGAAGCAAACCTACATATACTTTATTGGTGTTGGTTCAATTTCTTCTCCTTTGGCTCATATTTTTATGCTTCCAAGATTGGATGTGGATGTTAAGTCTCCTACATGGATTGGATTAACAAATTGATCAATTTGAAGGGTGAACTGTTCCCTAGAAGGAACATTTAATGTCAAGTAACTCCTCCTTTGTTTTCCTTTACTAATTTAGTAGGTGTTTACAGGTTCCTTTCTTTATATATACTTTAAGAATTTTGACATGGTAATTAGTTTCAATTACTAGATTAAAGTTGATTTTGCTAATTGAAGGTGATCCTTCTAGTATTTGTTCCTTGTGGAGTCTTGGTTTCTATCTTAATCTAGACTAGAGAGGAATCTATTGAGCCTTTCATAGTCTTTCCTCCTTTCTCTAGTTCATTAAGAAAATAGGCCATTTAGAAGAATCCATTCTTCTTGACCCCATTAACCCTATGATTTAGGCATTTTTTTCTCCCATTACCAACAAATGTATTAAAAAAAAAAACCATTTTTCCCTTTATTTTTGTTTATTTGGAATATGAAAATGGTTCATTGAATATCATTAGATTGGATTTTGTTCCAACTCCAATTGTTTTAATTTCAATCAATTTTTTCATAGATTTGTTTCAATTGGGTTTTATTTTAAAGTTTTTATTTTGAAAACCGTCATTGGCATTTTTCACTAAAATCCATTCTTTCAAGTTTCATGTTCTGATTTTGGATAATTTACCTTGTTTATATAAATCTGGAATTTGTCTTAGAGTATTTTTACTACAAAATCTAGCCGACCTAGTGGAAATCCCTACTAAGTAACCTAGGTTTTATTGCAACAACAAGACTAGCCACCATTATCATCTCATCGACCTTTCTCTTACTATTTTTCCACCGGATGTTATCCCTAGAAAGGAGGATTCTTTGGAAAGACTTAGAAGTTACATGACTAGGGTTCTAAGCCAAATGATTCTTTAAGGAGGTTGCAAATAAATCACCTAGAGATCTTCGATAAAGGAAGGTTCAAGAGTAATAATAGCCTAGTGGTTATGGAATAAGGTATTAACAAAGCCTTGGAGTCCAAGATAAGATTTACAAATATTCAAGTACATTTTGAACTGACCCCAATAACTAAGAAATGGTTGTCACAAGTTAGGGTTTCAAAATCAGAAGATTTACAAGATGCAAAACCATTTAACAACCAAGAAATAACCTTTAAATGATAAGATAAACAAAGTATTGAAGTATTTAAAAGAGGTAATCAAGGGATAAGTAAACTTTAAGTTTTTAATGGTTGAAAATGCACAAAACAACAATATAAACCCTACACGCTAGTCTTAAATTTGATGGTAAAACATGCAATAAATGATATATTTTTGTTTTTAAACATCAATAAATGCAATTCCTACTCAATGTTGCATGAAGTGGGTACAAAGAAGCTGTGTTTTTTGGAAGTGAAGCATCCTGGAAAGGTGTGTGTGTGTGCGCGTGTAAGTGGGGACAAAGTGGGTGCGTTTTTTGGAAGCAAAAAATCTTGGAAGTGTGTGTGCACACACACACACACACACACACTCTCTCTCAGAATGCTTTGCTTCCAAAAAATGCACCTGATTTGTCCTCACTTTGTGCAACATTGGGTAGGAATTGCATTTCTATTAAATAAAACATCAAGAATGACAAATTAGTTGCATAATATACACAAATCAAGATAGAAATGGCATCCATAGTACATTAATGATTAATTATTCAAGCATAAACTATCTAGAATCTATTATCTTCTCCTCTTGTCTAGCCTTTGCCTCCACCTCGATTCTCTAGGAAAATTAATCAACATTTCCTGATTTTGATCAAACTACCTAATCCAAGCCTTAAAATATAGTAGAAAAATCTTAACATGTACGATCAATAAATAACTTTAGAGAAGGGTAGTTTAGTAAGGCCATGACAAAGAAGTTCAACAATAAACACCACCAACATTGGGCTACATATAGGGCTTAGTGTCCTTGATTAAATGCCAATAACATACCCTCATACATGATATAAGCTAATGAAATTCCACAATCCCATTGATCCTAAAATCCTGAAAATTGTTAAGTCTATTGAATTTTGAATGGGATACAAAATTCGATTTTCTCCATATGAGGTATGATGAGGATGGAACCACTATCAAATATCCTGAGTCATTTCATGGTAATGTTAAGAATTTAAGTAAAGTAGGGGACATTCTCCTTTATCTTTCAATTTCATCATTTACCATTAGGGACCATCTAGGAAGTGTCTAGGGAGTATCAAGGGAGCACCTTGGGAGTGTATAGGAAACATGATTCCCCACATAATGTTTTCAAAATTCCAAATAATAATAATAAAAATAAGTGCCTCATGGAATTGTGTGAGAAGTTTAAGGAATTGCATGGGAATTGTGATGAAGCCATGCTAGAACTACAGTTCAACGTGCAGAACCATGAAGGGAATCATTATGGTTTCAACAGGTCTAAGAACTGCAATTTTTAGGTGAAGCGTAGTTCCAAAATTGCAATTCGTTGTTCCATTTGTGGTTTTCCCATAGATTGACAAGGTTTGTGGTTTCAATTTCTGATCCATGGAGGGGACGGTTCCTCCAACATTGTTCCTGGAAAATAACATATAGGTACAAAATTGCTATTAAATGAAAATTTAGACCAAACACTAACCGTATATACCATGAAAAGGAGAAAACATAGAAATTTAGAATTATCAACACAACTAGACTAGTGTGTCTAATTCAATTGGGTAGTGAAGTCAATTAGGGTGAGGTCAAAGGAGGAGAACCTTCCATGAAGAAGGGTGCAAGACAATTTCTACATTAGAAACCCTAACGACTCCTTTCATAGGAGATTTAACGTCAAAGAATGCATGAAAAAAGTTCATTTGATGGATTCTTGATTAACAAGTTTTGCATAACCATACGGAAACAATAGTTCATAAAAGATATTGTTATTTTTGATATAGCTCGAGATAAAGTCTGATTTCTAAAAGTACATGCAAAATGGAAAAATAAATAGCATTAAATATACATCATGAAAGCTAGAATATCTTCTTCAATTCATGACATAGTCTCTCCATGCAATAAATATCCTCACAATCACCATTTGTGCTCTAGTTAGCCATGACGTCCAAAAGGAAGAAGAAAAACTCTAGTGTGCAATATCTCAAGATATGAGAAGTGAGTGAGTGTGATGATGATTCAAAGGAAAGTGAATTTCATGTATTTGTAATTTTTTTTGTATCCCAAAAGAATCCAATAACTCGCCTTACATATAACTACTAGTAAACCTTTGGAGGTTTATGTCTTGTCCTCCTCTCTATAAACTGGGTCACAACCGGGGGGATTTGAACCTTGTATATCTTAGTTTTCACAAATTTCACATTACTTCAATAACCAATTGAGATTCCCCCCTAGGACACTTTCCTCTGTTTATAATTATATGAGGGAAACCAAGGCATTTTTCATTAATTACAATTAAAAGCCATAAAAAGTTTTCTTAAAGTGCTCAACAAGGTTAATAGGTCACAAATCAACCTAAATATATCTTTACAAATAGAATCATAATAAAATGTCATAGAACCTCCACACATGTGGGAGGAAAAGCTCTCCAACATGGTGTCATCCTCCATAAATGGGAATCTCCATGAAGTAAGTGACAAAGTGGTCCAAGATTTATCCTCACTCTAAGGGACATCCTTAAAATGCATGAGTGTATATCCAAGTAACACCTCCTCAACCAAGACATCATCATCAAGAAGGCTCGTGTCATTCTCATAGGGCATGCATGGGTGATGTAGAATACCTAGGGAATAACATTAGCCTCAAAAGAGATTGTTCCAACCCTCCCAAATCATATCAAGTGATTTCCATCATCATTTGGGCTCTATAACAAGGTAATACCCATGAAGTAGGCATAAGGCTAGCTCGGGGGCATCCTGGGTCCTTTGGTCACATCATTAGCCAAGCTAATTTTCTATATTATTGGTTCAATGTTTCAACATTTAAAGGTGAATAAGGGGGATGGAGCACCTTAAGGCTCGATGTGATTCTATGGAAGGGAAATGTTGCCTTTGCAAGGACAAAAGTGCTTTCACATCTAGGTTGGACGTTCTCCTCAATATTATAGAAAGGTGACATGCCATTCCTCAAGGGACATCAAAAGCATCTATGTGAAACTACTTGAAACATACTCTCAAGACTAAGGGAGGTCAATATCATTAGGGACAAAAACCATTAAAATATCATAGTGGACCATATTCAATGCTAGGGGCACACAAATACTTCACACAAAACTTTCCTTCAAATGTTTTTATAGCTTATGATTTGTAAGAAAGTCACCACACTTATGTTAGGGATGATTATGCAATTATCCTTACTAGGTGCTTCTAGCCCACAACTAGAAGCACATTTCCTAGGTAGGCCCATGAGTCCATAGATGCATATGATAAAAGTGGTCATGGAATAGTAAAGACTTCAAGGAAGATGGCCAAGCCATGGTACCACATAAAGGGGGTCCAACATCTTGGGTATAATGATGATAAGAGGGAGAAATCATAGAGTCATGAATTACCCCCTTTCCTTGGCCTGCCTTTTCTGCCCCTTTGGTGCTCCTTTTACTTTAATTATTTGTCTTTCTTTCTTGCATTGCGTAGGTGACCCAAATTGCTTTATGCTTTTCCATTACTCCTTAAAGATGCAATAATTTATTGCTCAACAATGTTGGGGAATTCATAAGTTCCTTTATTTAGATAGAGAATGAAATGATTAGGAACTAGGTGATGACTAATGATGGAGGTATAGGTCACGTTAGGATTTTCCCCACATGCTTGTTACATGGCTCAACTATTTTTTGCATTTTTTTTTCTTTTTTCATTTTGTGGATTCATATGATTTTATATTTCTTTTAGCTACATCAACCTCTTAGGGAAAAATTTCCAAGCCCTAACTCAAAGATGAGGGTTTAAGTTGTCAATCCTAATGACCAAACAATCAACCCAAAGAATGAAAGTGGGTATAAGGGAGAAATGGAAGGTGGTAAGTGTCGATTACCTTGGGCACACTAAATCAATCAATGCCTCTTATTAGTGCTTCTCCTAACAATGGAAGAAAAAGGGCCCCATGGGAGGTCACAATGTACAAGGGGAAAAGGATAATCTCCCATGTGAAGTATGGGAACACCAATACAATGAATACCAACCAATTATCTAGCTTGGTCTATGATCCATATTAGTATGCCCCAAACATTACATGAAAGCACATGGTTACAAAAATGGTTAGTGTGCCTTTTGATAGATGAACCACTTTCCTTCAAGAAATAATATTAGATGGGAGAAAACACCAACAAAAGAATAGGTGGAGATATCTAAAGTAAATTTTGTTGTGTATCATCATAAGGTTACCTGACTAACCAATGGGGAAATTTATTTCTTCTAAGAGTTACCCATTTTTGGTGCATAAAAGGTACTGAAAATTAAATTTACATTAAGATCAAGTTTAGCTCAATTTCATCATATAAGATCTTGCTATAGACTTGATCCATTTTCACAAGGTAGAATCGATTCTTCACGGTTCATTATAAGTTCTAGTTGTAATTTCACCTTAACTTGCCATTATAATTGTTTATCTTTCACTTAAGGAATAATCTTGTTAAATACAGGTAAATGCAACATAACATCTTAAAAATCATAAGTTGGATTTACCATTGATTCAAGTATAATTTCTTTACATAAATAATCACTTGCATTAGACTTGATTTATTCATATTGGGAAGTGTTTCATTGATTATCTTCTAATTTCCTAATTATGATATAGCCCCGAGTGTTTATTTTGGAGTTCATATCTCATCCTTGAGTTGATTTTACTTTATTGCAAATTTAAAATTTACATGTTACTTCAATTGATTAGATTTAGAAATTAGACAAGTCAATTCATACTTTGAACTTACCTCATTTAAATTTTAAACATGGATTGAAATTTATCTTAAAGATTCACATATTAAGATCAATTTGTGGCTTACTTAGAGATTGCATATATCATGCTTATCTTTCAATTCAAGTCATCAGTAAAGAATATTTTTTGGTTATTACAAGTTGTATATTTATTTCACCAAGTTTTTGGTTTATCTAAATTCATTTCTTCATGGTTTTGCCATTAACTTGGGTTGTTAACTAATCTCTTATAAATATGGATTTTTTCTTGTATAACATTGGATACATTTCTAATCCAACTCTTCAAGCTTAATTTACATCATTAAATATTTTGAGCAAGTAGTTTTCATAACTAATCCTCAAATCTAGAAATTTGCCTTCAACACACATAATAAACCATATTTCGAGTTCAAGCCACATATTGCTTCATTGATTTAGCCTTGAAGTGGATTGATGTGATATATGCTTACTTCACTAAGGATTAATCAACATAAATCATTATATCACAAAGTGAATCCTTTATGTTACATATGGTATGTATTTGTTTGATTCATTCATTTCATTATTAAAGTAAATATTTGCATCTCTTAATTTAATCATATTGAAAATTTACTTAGGCTCTCATTGTAATCAATTGCATATGAAGGATACCCCCTTGGCCTCTTGAGAGCTGACCAAAAGTGTAGGGGAATTTCTATTGAAGTGATAATGATATGAATCCTATTAGTTAACTCAAAGTTGTCTTGTATATTATGGTTTTCCACTTAGAAGCTAGTTTAGGCAATAACAAGCAACAACCAAATCCTTACCCTCACTAATATCTATTGTTGTATAAAACTTTACCTATATAGGAAACTAATTTGTGCTCTTTTCTATTTAATGAAAACTTGTTCAAAATTATTTTTAGAAGATTCATTTGTAAAACTTAGACTCTCGTTGCATGAGCATTAGATTTTGACAACTCCTTTTTCTAGAAGTTGCCCCACATTCACATTGGTTGTGTGCTTTATTTTTATAATGATCCATTTTTATGTTGAGTTAGAAGTGTTATTTAATATTCGTACTTGGTGAATTTGATGTGGTTATCAACATTAGTTTGTCTCGTTGGATTTCAGGTAGGCATTGCATGAAATTGATGATTTGAATGTGTTGGTATAAATTCAGGTGTAGACTTCAAATCAAAGTTGATGACGTTAGGAGATAAAAGATTGAGGCTTACAATTTGGGACACAGGTATATTTATATAAATACTCAAAAGATCACTCTCTTATATGAACTAAATTTGCTAAAAGGGATAAAGAAATGGAAAATCATCTGTTGATCCACAAGTGCATCCAGTATATTTTTGTAGGTACATTGATAACCAATGTTTCCAAATATAACCATAGTGAATATTTTAGAATGCAATCTATGGAATGTTATACATAAGAAATGATGTAATTTGATTAATTTTTCTATAGGAGTCGATTAAATATACATAATTGATAAGGCAATCAATATGCACCCTATTACCACAAAATTTAGCAAGCCTTAGAGAGGGAATCCTACAAGGCTAAGAGCAAAACCAAGTGATCACAATGGGGTAATGGCCCACTAACACCACAACGGAAACCCTTCTTCTCTTTACGGACTTTCACCGATGGGAGGAGTCCCGATATGATAAGAACATCAATGAAATATATTCTAACAGTGGAGAATAAAGTGATCAACTAGAACCCTCTTAAGAAAGACTCAATATTAGGCTCAAGGCTTCAGGAATGAATCTACTTTCTACAAAAAGGCCTAGGAAAATGTGCACAAGACCTAGGGTTTGATATATTAGGCAAATTTTTGAGCCCTTGAAGCCAAGGAAAGGAGAAAAGGCTCCTTATGATTGATTTCAATGAGGTCAAGGCTCATGAAACCTTCAAGAAAGTCCTCAAGTTGAGAGAAGGAAAACAGGGTTTCCCTCTTAGGGAAAGAGATTTTGTTGATGAAATTGAAGTGGATGCCCACCAAAATGAGAGATATTGTAGCCAAGACATTCCTATTGATGTTTATTCTCTCCAACCACCGAAAATTTCTTTCCCTATAATTTCTCACCAAGCCCTAGTTGACTATTTTAACCTTAAAAGCACCAAATTTTAGGAGGGAAAAAAGACGGATGAAAAATAAGATTTATCACCAATGATTTGCACTAGTGCCTTATACCTTGGGTATATGGAGTCAAGGATGTCAAATATAAGTCAATATTGTTGCTAATTTGATGCCCTAGCACAAATTTAAATCATTTACCCACTCAATGAATAATGGAATTTATGGGAATAGCTTTAAAGAGTTCCACCACCAGTAAAATTCTTACAATGTCATGTATGAGTAATACATGTAATTTTCCTCTAGCTAGCATTCAATAGATATTCAACAAGATTTAGGGAAAAAATTAGCATAAACTAGAATCAATTATTCCATATATTATACATAGAAATAAAGATCTTCATTAATTAAGAGCACTTACAAGAAAATTATGCAATAAATTCATCCATTATGCGAAGAATAGATCCAAATAATATCTAAAATCAGCTCCAAATGTCAAAGTGCATCCAAGATCCAATATAATCCAAGAGAAAAAGAAGTGTGAGTCTCTCTAAGGAGGCTGAAAATCCAAAGTGTGTGATGATGTGAGATGAAATGACATGTTACAAATATATATGAGTCCTCCTAACTCTAATTTTTCCTACAACCCCTAAAATTATAAAATAATGTGCAACAAAACCTCTAGGTCACAAGTTGACCTAGTAACCAATATGAAATAAGGATAAATCTCCAACAAGGGTTAAAATGCTATTGTCATGCATGCATAAGCCTCTAGAGCACTGAAGTTGAGGCATTCTTGTGCCATGTGAAGTATAGAGGGCCTCTAAAATCATTATGGAGGGGTTGGCACCTCTATCTCAATGCAAATCATGTTGTCAACCCCAAAAATGGTTTGGAGCATAAAATTGGGTCTCATGGGTCTCCAACTGGTGAAATATCTATCTTTGATCCAATATTGAGGGCATTGAAGATGGTGTTAACCCTCCCCTATCTAAAATTAGGGTAAAATCCTTATCTAGGCCTTGGATGAACTTCCTGACCCTCGTGAAGTGCTAAGCCATTTGGGGGCATGCTAGTCTAGGTGCATCATCCCATGGATAATATAGGGAAAATGTAGAATTTTTGGGTGTTATAGGTGCCCATGGCTACGAATGATGCTCTAGAGTCCCATGGCTCTTAACACATCACCTATGGGTGTCAATATGTCCCTATAGAGGACCTAGAACCTAATTAAGTTGCCTAGACCTATAAATGGAACCACCTGCCAATTACACACATTAATATCTAGTTCTGCAACTTTCATCATTAGGCACATCAATCATTAGTATATCTAAGTGAACCAAGCTTGAAATAAAAGGACATAATGACATGTCCTCAATCCTCCCTCCAATCAATACATTCCATGTGAATTGTAACACCCTCCTCCCACATGTACCCAAGTAACCGACCAGCTAGGGTAAACATGTGATGAGAAGTTACTATGATATGAATCAACCTCCTAAGTCACCTTAAGGAAGTGGAACCGACAGAAACACACCATACAGACCTTCCACATCAACAACAAGACTCCCAGGAACCATCCCCACCTCTCAAGTAACCAGCCCCTGGGTCCCACTAAGTTTCTAAACCATTAAACTCCCAGATGCTCCCTCGATATGGGTATGCATGCATCCAAAGAGCTCTGGATGCTCCCACAACATGATATGCCAGCGTCCAAGGACCTTTCTGTCCAATACTAAGCATGCGTACCCAGGATTTGAGCCATTTTTCAGGACCAGAGCCCAGGCCACTTCCCATAACTCAATGACACCTTCATAATCCACAATTTACATAATAACAACACTTAAAAATAAAAAATTAACTCCAAGAATAGGCTTGACCATCCCCAACCGAGACTGACATTTTGTCAAACACTTGGCATCAATGAAATCTATAGGAAATGAATACAAGACATAGCATAAAGGACTGATAACTCGTGTGGAACTTGACAAGGAGGATCACCACCCTCTTCCCTTAACTTTTATGACATCAATTAGGTCTTGCATCCATTATCCTTTCAGTTACAAGTAAATACTTGAAATAACCAAGACAATAACCAATCATATAACCATGTTTATAACCAACATTAAACCATGAAAATAACAATGAGATAACAACCATTAAAGCCACATATTAACAAATACAAAAGAAAGAGAACTTAGTTTTCATTAAACATAGGAAAATCTAACCAGGTTCGTGACTTCCACGTATCACTCGACCGTAGACATGGCTGAACCAAATCTTTCTTTTAGCAAGTCACCCCTGTGCCATATTCCAAGCATGAATGTGGGATCTCATGGATAAACCAATCCAAAAACAACTAAGGGAATCCATAGGTTAAACGCCTCCACCCTCACCAAACTGTGATCTCACCAAAATCAACACCGAGATCACAAAACCAAATCAAGCTTGGAATGCCTCTGGACTCCATCATTATCCTTTAGGAATTTTCCATCTCCTTGTCTCTCAGGCTTTACCACAATCCACATCGGATCACTAGCCCTAAACCGAGACTCCACCCTTAGGCTTTACTGTGTATCCCATGAAAACCAGTCAAGGGATTCCTAATCCTTTGGGAGTTTTCCTGAGACCACTTCCACCTCAGATTCCAAAACCATCTGGAAATTCCAAATCTAAAAATTGAGAAAACAATCCCACCACACAATGGCTATCTGGAAAAGGCAAGGCTAGCCTAAAAACCATTGTCATAACCCAGTAAAACCATGCCACCGACAACAAGAGAACCATATACCAACATGCAAATCCATGCATGTCAAAACCAACTAGGGAATCACACATGAAATATGTTACCTACAAGTATTCCTGTTGAAGTTGTTTGATCTTACTCTTCTTTGCTTTGTCTTTGATTTCCTTCCTTTTCCTTATCCTTCCTTTGCTTTCTTTTCCCTTCCTTTCTCCAAAGCTAATCAAAATCCTACCAATTGATCCTCATCAGCCTTTTTATCAATGAGGCCTCTATTTTCTTAAATTTCCATTATTTTCCTTCAATTTCCTCTTCACATGCAATTTGTGACCTTTCACCTTCCTTTTCTCCTAATTTTATTTATTTTCATAAATAAATGTGCCAACATACATTTTTTCCTTTCCAAAGTCTTTTCCATTTCCTTTGCCAATTTCCTTAGCCATAATAAACCAAATGAACACCCAAACTAGGATGTCTTGCCCAACATTCAACTTGGAATAAATGTCCCTTACCTATGGTCTTATTTTTGCCTTTATTAACTTTTATTACATGAACTTTTAACTAGGGGATTTTACAAACCCCTCCCCCTTGGGGAACACTTCCCTCGGTGTTAAACCACACTAAGACCTCAGCCAAACCATTGAAAAGCAAACATACTTCCCATGTAGCTTTATAACTTAGCTCGTTACAGTATTTACAATGACTACTGCTAAACATGACAAACGTATTGTTTACTAGAGCTTTATAACATAACTCATTATGACATTTACAATAACAACCACATATACTTATACACATTTACTTTAACTAACAAATAACCATACTATCTATGGAGCTTTATAAACTAGCTCGATACAATATTTACAATAATACACCCATATACACATGAACATTTTATCAACCACCAAATAAAAGGATATGATGCTTGCAACAAGGGAATCTAGAGGGTCACACCTCCACCCTGAAATTAATACTAGGATTCACCTCACTCCCAGGAAGTCCAAAATCCAATGCAAGGTCAAATCTGCATCCAATATCCAGCACTATAATATTGTGCCACTTGTCCTCTCAATGAACAGTTACTGACTCATTGTTCCAGGGTGCACTCCCAATGTGTATTTGGTTCCATCTGGAAATATTGATGACCAAACAAATCCATCCCCAACCTTCCCTTCTCTGCTACATAGTCCCTCAAGAAATTTGGTCACCCCCTTTCATGTAGTCACTCACCTTCCAAGTTCCCTGACATCCCCTATCTCGGGCAATCCATCCCTTGGAAAGGCTTCCTCTCATTGGAAGGTCAACAACCAAGGCATATCCCTGTCGCAAAACCATCATACCGGTCATATCATGCTCATGGCCATCAATGGACACTATTGGGTATCAGTGTCCCACAATGGTCCTGCTCGTGAGTACTTTACTAGCATACTGCTATCTGTTCCAATTCATTTCAGTGTTGTTGCTGATTCTTGTAGTCAATTTCAACCACCTAACCAAGCCTTTCCATGCTTCCTATACCAAGCACGTAACTTCCATTAGATTTAAAATAAATTGAAATAACTTCAAATCATACCTCATTGGTGGCTCGTCAATAAGGTACACTTTGCAATTTTGTTCGCTTCCTGTCACAACAAGTCAAACTAGCATCTTTGACTAAATCATCATGTATAAATATACCACATTAGGTTAGCCCAAAATACAACCATCATAGATCAAAATAATAAATCACATGTAACCATCATAAACCAGAATCTCAGATCACAAATGATCATCATAGACTAGAATCATAAATCACATGCATAATAAAGCTGAAATAAAACACTGATACTTATCCTTTAATCAATCCTTAGCTTCTACCTTTGTCCTTATTCTGTATGCACACCAGATTGATTGCCACACTCGAAAAACACCTAATTCCTTCTCCTCAACCATGTGCACAAACAAAATGTATATCACAACACATACATCCACATAAAACGTACGATACCACACAATGCATACACTTACACCTGATATAGCACACAACACATATGTTTATACCCGATGTAAAACGCCACACAATACATGTACCTACGTTGAGTACAACATAATGAGTACACATGTCACGATACCACAACTACATAATACACATACATAGTATTGCATACCCGCAACACAACATGTACACAATACCACCTGTACAAAGCACCACCTGCATAATGTTTGCACACCATCACATGTACATGGAACCACCTGCACAATGTGTACATAATGCCACATGTACATCATACCACTTGTATAATGTGCATGCAACACCACAGGCACATGTACACAACACCACATGCACAACATGTACACAACACCACATGCTCACAACACCACTTGTACAATCATTTACATAACACCATATGTACATAGCACCACATGTACAACATGCACACAACACCATATGTACATAGCACTGCATATACAACATGTACATAACACCTTATGTACACAACACTGCATATCCAACATGCACACAACACCATATGCACACAGTGCCGCATATCCGTCATGTGCACAATATGATATGTACACACACTGCATATCCAACATGTACATAACACATATATACCCATCACTGCATGTGCAACATTCACACAACACTATTTGTACCATCTTGTACATAATATTGCATAAAAAACATGTACACACACTATATATACACAATGTCGCATGCACACAACATCACAAATGCAACATGTACAACATATACAACATATGCACAACAGTAATACCACACGCCCAAAACCACACTGTCTCTACTAGGAAACCTTCCTTCTAGTGTCTATCCGCCATCCATGCTTATCCTAGCATGTCGTGGATCTCATTGATTTCATTCAACTGATGTATCCCTCAGAGTTACCTATCATAACATAAACATAGGCATAATACAATCATACAACATCAATTCATATCCACATGATACTTCCCTCATATATTTGTCATTACTACTATTCCCACTTGATTCCTCGTAAACCAGGAACCTCTTCATGCCATTCACCTACATAAGCAATCATTCCTCCACAAGAATGATCCTTGGTGACTTTGTCAGACAACGACATACATGCATACATGTATACATATAAACATCAACATAAAATAATCATGATCCCTGATGACCCTATCAGATAACAACATACTTACATACATATATGCTTATAAACATTAGCATAAAGCAATCATGATCACAATATAATTACTAGATATCATAAGGCCAAGGCTAAGAGAACTTCCTTTATTCATGCACAACATGCACAATGTTGACAACAACAACCCCCAAGATATCCAGTGCATTTGTTACTTAAGCCCATTTAATTTACCTTTCTCATGGCTGTTTTGCCATCGTCCATTATCCCAATGGACCAAACCAATCCAACTGGTTGTCATATTCTTTCCTTCAATTTCCCTTTACTAGTGCATTGAGCTTCATTTGAGTCTCATATTACCTGATGTAATATTCATAACCCATAATATTCCTCAAACCCCAGCAAAAATTCCAACCAAATATGTGCAAATGATATAATAACCTAGAAGTGATAAAATAACAATGGAACAACATATAATAATGTAAACCAGGAATAGAAGCAGATACACAAGAAATACAAAGCCATTTTATTATACTGGGCAATAAATGAGTACAAGAGGTGATTAGACAGATGACACCTCGACTTGCACAAGGCAAGTGAAGAAATACTCTAAGAATGACAAGAATGACCTCTTTGCGTGGATGCTGCTGCTGCTACTAAAAAACGAATGATGATTTGGGGCTGCTCCCCTCCTTGAAAAAAGATAAAACTCTGGATTCGGGCTCTACTCAAGAAACCCAGAAAAACCCAGAAAGATTTCCTGGAATGGCCTCACATTGATCTGCGTCCCAGCTGCTGGAAAACTGTCATGCTATTGTTGCTACTGGAAATAGAATGAGGATTTGGGGCTACTTCCCTCCTCAGAAAAGGCTGAAAGTCTGGAATTGGACTCTACTCAAAAAACCCAGAAAAACCCAGAAAGCTTTTCTGAAATGGCCGACCCCCGAAAATCACGCCCTTGGGGTTCTGCGCAGTTCCTCAAAGACGCTGATGAAACTGCTGTTGAAATGCTGATGAAAATGTTGCTGAAATGCTGATGAAACTATACTGGAATGCCAATGGAAATACCTACCCGAGCAGGCACTCGAAGTCCCCTGGGGCTAAGGGTGAGATCTCCGAACGGAGACACTCAATGCACTAAACAATGTTGCAAACTAGCTAAACAGCCAGCGTGCTCTAAGTCGAAATGACTATCACAAATGCTCATAACCAGAATGATCAAAATGAGGGGGTTCCTCTCTCCTTTATATCCTTTGCCTCTCTCAATCCCAAGGCTCACCTCCTCCTGTGTGATTCCTCTCTTGCCACGTGTTTCTTCCCTCCTGCGCAGTCCCTCCATGTGTCTGCATGGGCTCCATTTCTACTTCCCCTTTTGGCCCCCTTGGCTCCCCTCTAAGTCACAACGTTGTGCTACTAGGAAGTGACTTTTTATTCTAATTGTGAGTTATGTCCCCTGTCCTCACTTTTTTTTATTTACAAATAACTATAGAAGGCAAAAATTGAACAAAATTTAATATTCCAATTAGCCATGGCTAATTAGGAATATTACACCTGATGGGTTTGATTCAGCTTCTCCCGAGCTCTATTAACTTCCTCTTTCCTAACCAATTCCCAAGGCTCAAAACATAAAAGGCAAACACAAGAAATAAACAAGAAGAAGATCATGAAAACCAATAACAACATGACACAACAACAAAGTGGCAAGGCCTTGCACCAAAAATAAACAAAACCGCAAATCAAGCTCAACAAGTCAAAAAAGACCAAAAGCACAAGACTAGAAATATACACCATGACTCCATACCCATGGGTTTCCAATGTTTTCAAGTGAAAACTCAACCCGAGCCTTCATTAACATTTCATGGAAATCTCTTCTGTCACACAATCCCCAGCATCATACTACCATAAACACATAACTGTCGATGCATAAGTGAAAATAACATTAAACCAATTACTTTATCTCGTTGCACCAAACATGTTTCCCTGCAACTTCTCACACATGTTGACCACATGTTTCAAGGATCAAGGCAACATTTATTACTAATTTGAAATCAACATTTACCAAGACTAACAATCATGTCATAATCCATAGTCAACTCATAGTCATTAGACATAATGCTACAACTATCACCTACTTACGCTTAAGTACATATCAACTAACTCAACGCATATGTGTGAGTTAAACCATCTTAAAACAAGATCATTTCTTGATGTAATCTTATAGACACATACTCATATCATGCGATTAATCAAACTTTCAACATTAGATAGACAACATAATAGAAACCAACACTCAAACACCAAATAGACAACATAATCAAACATTCGAGCACAAAGTAGATGACATAAGCAAGCTTATACCTTAATGTATCTCAGGGGAGACTATCTTATCTGCACAATCAATGTAGTTAGCATGATATAACTTCACAACGCATCAACACAAACACAAATAAGATCACAATATCCATAACAATAACTAACCAACATGTTCACATCATAAACTCATAAACATCTATCGTTCATACATAACAATCACACATGTACAATCAGTCTAGATTAGTATGGCATAATATCCCAACATATTAACTCATACTTGAATGTCATAACCCTAACCATTTGCGTAGACCAATCCATCAAGATCTTAATGTAATAACCCTAATCATCAAGTTACTAGCATATAACAACAACAAGTTAACCTATAACATACTCATGAACAACTTATAACATAATCATCAAGTTATTTAACATAAAACAACAATACCAATGCATATAATCACATGTTACTATTATTCATGACTATCCAACACATGACTACACTAATCAAATAGCATCTATCTTGCATGTAACCACAACAACAAAAGAATGAAAGGCATACACATAACTATAATTCATATAACAATCCTTAACCTACATACCTACATTCCCAACATACAACCTATATGATGACATGCTCTTACCTTGAGGTCCAATGCTAAAAATTCACTTTGATGGTTCGCATCTCCTTTTTTATCTTATTCAACACATTAGAATCATAACATACCAATATCATCATGAGGACCTAATTGCATACAATGACCTTATGCACAACAAAATTCACCATGAAAATGCATGCATAACAACATATAGACACTGACATGCATAACAAATTCCTAAACAACCATGCACTCATGACGACACACCCCACAACAACACCATCAACATTCACATGGCGACATCGCTACAACCATGATCAACACCATGCAAAAGCAACAAGCACATCGACTACAAGCATAAGAAACACATATGCAACCGACATGAATGCATGAACAACACATTGCCCATCTAGTTCGAGGGGTAAACCATGCTCTGATACCACTCTGTAGTATCAGATATGACCCAAAGAGAGTGCAACCCACTCTGATACCACTATGTAACATCCTCCTCCCACATCTACCCAAGTAATCGACCAATTGGGGTAAACAAGTGATGAGAAGGTACTATGATATGATTCAACCTCCTAAGTCACCTTAAGGAAGCAGAACCAACAAAAACATACCATACAGACCTTCCACATCAGCAACATGACTCCCAGGAATTGTCCCCACCTCTCACGTAATCAATCACTGGGTCCCACTGAGTTTCTAAACCATTAAACTCTTGGACACTCCCTTGATATGGGCACGCATGCATCCAAAGAATTCTAGATGCTCCCATAGCATGGTATGCTAACGTCCAAGGACTTTTCTACCCAATATTGTGCCTGGGTCCCTGAGATTTGAGCCACTTTTCAGGCCCAAAGCCCAGGTCATTGCCCAGAACTCAATGACATCTTAGGAATCCGCAATTTACATAATAACAAGACTTACAAATCAAAAACTAACTCTAGGACTAGGCCTGACCATCCCTAACTGGGACTGACATTTTGACAAACACTTGTCATCAATGAAATCTACAGGAAATGAATACAAGACAACACATAAAGGACTGGTAACTCGCATGGAACTTGACAAGGAGGATCACCACCCTCTTCCCTTAGCTATTCTGACGTCAATTACGTCTTTCATCTATTATCCTTTCAGTTACAAGTAAATACATGAAATAACCATGACAATAACCAATCATATAACCATGCTTATAACCAATATTAAACCATGAAAATAACAATGCGATAACAACCATTAAAGCCACATATTAATAGGTACAAAAGTAAGAGAACTTATCTTTTATTAAACATAGGCAAATTTGACCAGGTTTAGGACTTCCACGTACCACCGATCATAGACATGGATGAACCAACTCTTTCTTTCAGCTAGTCACCCCTGTGCCATATTCAAGCATGAAAGCGGGATCTCATGGATAAACCAATCCAAAAACAACCAAGGGAATCTAGAGGTTAAACCTCACCAAGGGAATCCACCCTCACCAAATCATGATCTCACCAAAACTGACACCAAGATCACAAAACCAAACCAAGCTTGGAATGCCTCCGGACTCCATCATTATCCTTGAGTAATTTTCCTTCTCCTTCTCTGCCAGGCTTTACCACAATCCACACCGGATCACTAGGCCCCAAATCGATATCCAATCTCTTAGGCTTTACTGCAATCCACACCGGATCACTAGGCCTTAAACCGAGACTTCACCTTCAGGCTTTACTGTGTATCTCGCCAAAACCAATTAAGGGATTCCTAGGCCTTTGGGAATTTTCCTAAAACCACCTCCGCCCCGGATTCCGAAACCATTTGGCAATTCCAAAGCTCAAAACTGAGAAAACAATCCCACCACACCATGGCTATCTAGAAAAGGCAAGGCTAGGCTGAAAACAATTGTCATAACCTAGAAAAACCATGTCACCGACAACAAGAGACCCATCTACCAACATGAAAAGCCATGCATGTCAAAATTAGCTAGGGAATCACACATGCAATATGTTACCTGCAAGTATTCCTACTAAAACTACTTGATCCCTGCTCTTCCTTGCTTGATCTTTGCTTTCCTTCATTTTCCTTGTCCTTCCTTTGCTCACTTTTCCCTGCCTTGCTCCAAAGCTGAGAAAAAGCTCACCAACTGGTCCTCAGAATCCTTTTTATCAATGAAGTCTCTATTTTCTTCAATTTCCATTATTTTCCTTCATTTCCTCCTCACATGCAACTTGTGACCTTTCACCTTCATTTTCTCCTATTTTCCTTTGTTTTCATAAATAAATGTGCTAACATACCTTTTTTCCTTTCCAAAGCCTTCACCATTTCCTTTGCCAATTTCCTTAGCCATAATAAATTGAATGAACACCCTGTGAAAATCTAGAGGCCCAAATTTCTACTGCATCGACTGATTACGTTTCTTCTATTTGTTAATTACTGAACAAAATTATTTATTATTTCCTATAGCAAACACTGAAACAAATACACTGCAACCTTCACCATTTAAATAAAACGCGGAAACAAGAAACTGAGCAAGAAAGAAATACACAACACATCTACACAATTATTTTTTGACAAATGTCTCCAGAAAAACCTAGTGTGGGAAACACAGTGCAAAAATTGAGGGTTTTATTATTATGCAGTAGTAATTCTGAGTATAATTCGTTGGATGCCCAACTAGATATCCTTTACAGAGAGAAACTGGACAAAATAAGTAGTGATATGATCTCACCCTGTCACTAGAAGATTCAGGTCTGATCTCACAAGAAATGAGCCTCTGCATCTCTTCTGCGTCAGCCTCTGCGCAAAACTGCAGAACCCCACACAGTCTATGTGTTACCTCTATTGGGGACTGCACTATTCCTCCTTCTGATCCTCTACTGGTTGGAAACTCCATTTCTCAACATCTAGGTATCACACCACAGTTCCCGACTTCTGAAACTCGATTTCCTTAGCAGGAATTCAATGCCCCTTCAAGATCTGTGCTGCCACTACGTTAGCTCTGCGTGGCCCAACGTCAGCATCTCTGGCCATCACTCTGCCCTCTCTACCTTGTACTCTCCGGCCCAAGAAAACTTCCCACCGGATACTATCCGTCCCTCAATGCAAAAGATCACTTCAAATTCCTCTCCTGGGAACTGTTGTGCTTCAGAAATTTGATCTTCTAATCTCTACTCGATGTGTTCTCCAAGCACCCATCGATGTCCTTCTTATAATCCTCCATTTGAGAACAAACGACCCTGATTAGATTATAATCAATGGCTTATATCATTTGGACTCGCTCTCCATCTTCTTCTAGAAGTTTCACCCACAGTTTAGATTAATACCCATTAATTATTTTAATTTCCTAAGTTTAGACTTAGGGACCCATTAAAAATAATTAATTATTTTAATAAAACTATCTCTAGGTGGAATTTCCCAAAACAATTTCAAGGTATTGGAGAATGCATGTGTCCTAGCCTCTCTGCAAAATTTGAGGCTAAGATCACATCTAATTCTACCAGAAATCAACATTCCCTCTTAGCAAGGAATGTGCTCTAACAATGTAACATGTTGAATCATCGCCCTGTTCTGTAACATCTCCCTCTGCACTGTTGATGTTTGACATACCACCCATCAACTACTATGCAACTGCTACATTTGTACTACTGCTGACCCTACAACTATCGACACTTCATACGTACTGCAACTCCCTATGAAATTATACATTCGTGTTGTTGCTGGCCCTACCACTTCCAACACTGCATATGCACTACAACCTTCTCCAACAGCTAATGCTATAATTTGTATCGGTAATGGAAAATCATCCAAAATTACTAAACATGTGTTCAATATGATGCATCTTGTTTCTAGTGTTCTGACTGCTGCTAGTCTTTGCGCTAGCCTTTGTGCTGCTGCTGACCTCTGCTCTGTGCCATTTGCACTGCTGCCAACTCTACTATGCTCTGCGCTACTCAGTCTCTAGCACTCCTAGCCACTGCAACTATCACTTTGGCACTCCTCTGCACCAATTGGCACTAGTCCATCCTGCTACACCTGATCTGGGTACCCGTAGCAAGGTATTGATATGAGAGGTGGAATCCTCAAGGATCCTGTCCATTTGCAATCCTTTTGAACTACAGATCTAGATCACCCAACCTCCCTCTTGGAGATACTTGAGTTGTCATGGAAAACTCCTCCTCCTTTATCTTTGCGGTTGCAACCTTCAGATCATGCTTCTCATCCTTGTCCTTGTTCTTGAGATGACACTTTGTAGCATAGTGACCAGATTCACCACACCTGAAGCATTTAATCTTGAAACATCCTTCTTCCACCTCTACTGCTCCTGCTGCCCCTTGGATGCAAGGGTTGCATTCTCATCCTCCTCCTTGGGCTTCAACCCATTGGTGTTGCTTCCGTAAATTTTACACTTGATCAAGTCTTTCCTCAACTCTTCCTGCTTAAGATTTTCCCACATTCCATCCGAGTGTAGCAAATTATCCCTACCCAGGATGCTTTGGACAAAAACTTGCCACTCCTCTGAAACTGAATTCAGGGCCAATCTTACCCTCTTGGAAGACTGAGTTGTTGACCCCATAGATGCTAGCTCGTCTCGAGTCTCCCGAAGCTTAGCAAGGAATGGATCAATGCGTTCCCCCTTCTGCATCTGCATGGATCTCATATTCTACTCCAAGTACATCTTCTGCTATGCGGAATATCCCTGATATAGCATCGACAAGGCATCCCACATCTCCTTGGAAGTCCTCTGCCAACAATGTGATAGACTACATGATCTTTCACTCCATCAAGGATCATTCTCTTGGTCTTCACCGTTGCTCCCATGTACTTTTTGAGCGGATCTAGATCTGCGGGCACAACTACCATGTTGTCGATGTAAGTCTTGAGAAAATGTTCATCTAGAGGGCATGTCATCCTTTCCTTCCAGATCACATAGTTGGATGCATCATCCAACCGATCCTGATCTCTCAACCCACTAGTTTCCATCTCTCCTAACGAACTGTTAAATGAGCTCCTCTCTCCTTTGTGCAGCACTAGGCTAGCCTGCACACTCCCTGCTAGAGTCAATAGATCTGTTGTTGCTTAGCAATTGAGAATTTGAATTCCCTAGCTAGGAATTCTCTGAGGAAGAAATTCCCTCAAGTGTCTCTCTTCTTCCTTCTGACGTATTTCTGCCCAACAACTGCTTGCAAAAACTACGTCTCACCAGAAACTTCTCTCCGCTGAAGCTACTGCTACATTGCTCCCTCTGTCGTTGAAAAATTTCGATCTAGAAATCCTACGTCTCTTAACTCACTTAGAGAGAGATTTTCCATGAAAATCTTTCCCTCTTGACTTGGATTTCAAAATCCCTCTAGGGATTTGATTTGCTTCTTATGCAATATTTTGACTTCCTTTATTCCTTCAACATTGAGCTCTTCTAGCTCTGCTCTCTTGTTTGACCTGCAGCTCTAATACCATGTCAAAATTTGGATGCCAAAATTTCTACTGCAACAATTGATTACATTTCTTCTATTTGTTAATTGCTAAACAAAATTATTTATTGTTTCCTATAGTAAACACCGAAACAAATACACTGCCACCTTCACCATTTAAATAAAATGCGGAAATAGGAAACTGAGTGAGAAAGAAATGCACAACAAATCTACATAGTTATTTTTGGACAAATGTCCCCGGAAAAACCCTGCGTGGGAAAACTGATGCAACAAGTAAGGGTTTTATTATTATGTAGTAGTAGTTTTGAGTACAATTCATTGGATGCCCCACTAGATATCCTATACAGAGAGAAACTGGAAAAAATGAGTAGTGAGATGATCTCAACCTGTCATTGGAAGATACGGCTCTGATCTCGTAGGAAATGAACCTCTACATCCCTTCTGCATCAGCATCTGTGTAAAACTACGTCAACCCCACACAGTCTTTGCATCACCTATGCTAGGGACAACGCTCTTCCTCCTTCTGACCCTCTGCTGGCTAAAAACTCCAGTTCTCAGCCTCTTGGTTTCACACCTCGGCTCCCAGCTTCTGAAACTTTATTTTCTCAACAGGAATTCGATCTCCCTTCAGGATCTACACTGCCACTACGCCAGCTCTGCGTGGCCCAATGTCAACCTCTCTGGATGTTGTTCTTCCCTCTCTGCCTTGCACTCTCTGGCCCAGGAAAGCTTCCCACCAGATATTATCCCTACCCCTCATTGCAAATGATCACTTCGAATTCCTCTCTCGGCAATTGCTATGCTTCAGAAATTCAATCTTCTGATCTCCACTCAATGTGTTCTCCATATGCCTGTCAATTTCCTTCTTATAATCCTCCAGTTGAGAACCAACGACCCAGATTAGATTCGAATCAATGGCTTAGATCATTTGGACTCAGTCTTCATCTCCTTCTAGAAGTTTCATCCAGAGTTTAGATTAATACCCATTAATTGTTTTAATTTCCTAAGTTTAGACTTAGGGACCCATTAAAAATAATTAATTATTTCAATAAAACTGTCTCCAGGTGGAATTTCCCAAAACGATTTATGGGTATTGGAGAATGCATGTGTCCTAACCTCCATGCAAATTTTTAGGCTAAGAGCACATCCGATGCTACAATAAATCAACACACCCACAGTAGGATGTCTTGCCCAACTTTCAACTTGGAATACATGTCCCTTACCCATGGCCATATTTTGCTTTTATCAACTTTTATAACATGAAATTTTGACTAGGGGTTGTTACAGGAATAATGATGGAATGGTGGGGGAGAAAAGGAAATCCAGGGCCAAGTGCCATTGTCAAAGGGACCAACTATGATGTGATACCTCAACCTGGGTGTATAGATGCAGGGAGGGAGCAATCTTGGATGCAAGAGTTACCTCGCCCTTTGTTTTTCCACCCTTCTATATTTCCTTTTAATTTTTATTGATATTTTCCCTATATTAATGCTCATAGATCGAGAAATGAGATATTTCTTTCTATGATGTATAAGAATTATTACCCCTTTTAGGATGGTCTAGTTCATCACCCGTCAGGGGTTCGGACATGCAAGGGTTCCTTGTCTTCTATGAGATAGGGAAACATTAGCCTAGGAACCGGGTGATGGCCATATGATAGAGGTAGTGCTCATGCATGGCTTTTTCCCAAGTGCTAATTTATAAGTCCCAACCATGTTTTGAATTTTTATTTTTCCTTTGTTTTTCTTGTGGCCATTATATGCTCTTTATTTTTCTTTTAGTTGCATCAACTTTATAGGGTGCATTTCTAGGCCCTACCTAAGGTATGAGGATGTGTAGATGCCAAATCCCAATGACCCAATGGCCAGTTTACCTGAAGAATGGGGATGGAATAAGGGCTCATAATGTAGTGAGGGAAGTGATAAGTATGGAAATGGGATAGATGGGACACATTATCTCAATCATGAATTCCCAAGTAGCGCCCCTTCCTAAAGCCATATTCCATTAGGGGTCATCCCATTGGACTAGGATAGAAAATTACCCCCCCCCCCCCCCCATTTATGGTGAGGGAACAAGACTACGACCAAGACCCTCCTTTTTTCAAGTAACCTAATCATTCTTGTTAAAATGCCCAAATAAAAACAAGCATAAGCACCTAATTTCATAATGAATAAAGTACCTTTTGATCAGAAGCCCACCTTCCAACATGTGTGCTTGACAAATGGGAAAGGAAACATATGATTGATGAAAATGGAAAAGATATGAATGACACATCACATTGTAGGTTTTAACCCCATACAAAAATTACCTGCATATGAATTCTAAAAACACATAAAATAAACAATGCGAGAGCATAACAGATAAAACAGATATACAAAGAGATTTTCCCCTAGATCCCAAAACCGGGACTACCAGCATGATTTTTCATTATATTCCTTTCAATTTTATAATACATGTTTATACATGTCGAGGCATATAATACCATGGACTGAAAAACCATCGCATCCAAAACCATGTGCGAAAATCATGCACAAAACCATAGGTGGGTCCGCCCAACCTAACCTAGGGTCCAGAACCAAAATTTTCTGGGGCACTGCTCTGAACCCCATATAGTGGGGTTACGGGTATGCCTCAAACCCTCAATGACCCCCCCGCTACACATTCAGCGCAACGAAGGGGGGGCTCCGCCCCCCCTCTAATCCCTCGGTTAACTACATGGGCTAGTTGTGGAAAGAATATAACACAACCCAACATTCTCCCACTTGTTGTTTTCTTTCCACAGGGGGCCACAAGAGAGCTTAGTCATTTTTCCAGCCTCGAAACACCCATTGTCTCTCTACACCAAGAGAACTTCTCAGAGCTCACAGATTTTGTCAATGCATCTACAGTATTCTTCAAAGTGTCTACCTTTACCAACAACACCTTTTTGTCTTCTATCATATCCCTCACAAAGTGATACTGAACATCAATGTGCTTTGTCTTTGAATGATAGGCAGGGTTCTTTGCCAAGAAAATTGCACTTTGGTTGTCATAGTCTACCCTTATAGCTCCCTGTACTAACCCCATACTTGAACACAATCTCTGCAACCAAACTGCTTCCTTCCTTGCATGAGTGGCTGCCATGTATTCTGCCTCTGTAGTTGATAGTGCCACTACAGATTGTTTCTTACTCATCCAACTAATTGCACCTCTAAATAGGTTAAACACATACCCACTTATAGATATTCTCTGATCCATATCTCCAGCCCAATCTACATCAACAAAGCCACGAATATCCAACACTCTATCCAATCCCGGTCTTCCTTGGTAGCACAAACCATAATCACTAGTGCCACGCAAATACCTGAAAACCCGCTTCACTTCTATCTAGTGCTCCTTCCCTGGTTTTGACATAAACTTGCTTAATACTCCCACTGCATGTGAAATGTCTGGTCTAGTACATACCATTGCATACATTAGGCTACCGACTGCACTTGCATATGGAACACGGGACATATCCTCTTCCTCTTCTTGTGTCTTGGGACACTGTTTAGTAGATAACCTCACACCTACAGGAATATGAATCTTCACCGGTTTACTATCCTGCATATTAAACCTCTGCAATATTGTCTCGACATACTTCCTCTGGTTTAACCAGAGCTTCCTCTTTGCCCAGTCTATTTAAATTTCCATGCCCAAAATATAGTTTGCAGCACCAAGATCTTTCATGTCAAATTTGGAGGACAATTGGGTCTTCAAATCCTGGATAATTTCTTTGTCATTTCCAACCAGCAACATATCATCCACATACAAGACCAAATAAATAACACGTCACCAATTAATTTAAAATACACATAGTGATCTGCTTTGCTTCTGGTGAAGCCAAGTCCCCGTATAAATGTATCAAATTTCTAACACCACATCCTTGATGACTGTTTTAACCCATACAGAGACAACTTTAACTTGCATACCAGCTCTTTCTTACCCTTCACCACAAAGCCTTCAGGTTGCTTCATGTAGATTTCCTCTTCCAGATCCCCATGAAGAAATGTTATCTTCACATCCATCTATTCTACCTCAAAATCAAACACAGCAGCAACAGATAAAAGTAATCTAATAGAAGTTACCTTGGCAACAAGAGAAAAAATATCACCAAAATCAATTCCTGGCACCTAGGAATAACCTTTTGCTACCAACTGAGCTTTGTATTTCTCCACCTTTCCTTCTGCATTTGTCTTCTTCTTGAACACCCATTTGTTGCCAATGGGTTTCCTTCCATCTAGCAACTCCACCAGATCCCAAGCCTCATTTTTGTGCAAA